>PVIR01002669.1:20666-98921 GCA_004026965.1 Petromus typicus
GTACTTGGGTAACACATAGGTCACCACCTCTGAAAGGAATGTCATTGGTCTTGCCAAGTAGGTGAAGTCTAGCAGGAGCGGATTTGTTCTAAGGAGAGCAGGCTGATGTGTAAACCTGGCCCTCTCTACCTCTTACCTTCTCTGTCACCGTGTGATCATGTTTCTGATATGTGACACCATCCGCCATGTTATGACAAGCAAAAGACCTTAAGCAGAGGCTGTAAAGTTGGGGATGTCTGTCCTTGAACTTTCAGCCTTCAAAAGTGTGAGTTAAATGAGCCTCTTCTCTTTGAAATGTATCCAGTATCATGCATTTTATTTCAGTGACACAAAATTGACCAAGATGCTGATAAGTATACATTTTTTATGAACATGATCATGCATTGATATTCATATTGTTACAGACTTTCTGCACTTAAAATCGTAATGCTCACTAACACAATAAATCATCCTAACCAATGTATCCGAAGGAAACATCCAGAGATTCAGGCAGTTTATATAAGCATTTGTGACAGAGATATTTAAAATCAAAGTAAGTTAAAACAATTTAAATATCCGGAGCACACATCTTGCTATCATGTGCCCTAGGTGCTGGACATGAGGCTAAGGGATTAATGTTTGCCCTTCTATGCTTTTGTGTTTCTTTGATCTGATATCTTCCTATGCCTCTGTTCCTTTCTCTTGGAATGGGAATGTTTAGCCCAGGCCATCATACCTTGGCCATGTTTAACATGCCTTCTGGGTTTTATAGGAGTTCACAGCTAAGAGTTTACCTTGAGTCTTGGGAGAAGGTCTGGACTGGTATTTTGAGCAATCCTGGAATTGTTACTTTCTGAAAGGAAAGTAATTCATACATTTTAAGATTTAGACAGGATAGTGACATTACACTAAGCAGAATTATGACCTTTACTGGAAATTAAGTTTGGTTAAGGTATGTATGGATGTCAAGTCGGCAAGGGGTGGAATGTGCTGGTTCGGGAGGTGACTAGAGAGGAACACCAACCTCATCAGCTGGGTAAATTACTCAAGAGTTCATAGCTTGGCCTGGGGATTTAAGCTTAGTGGTTACGGCGCCTGTCTTGCAAGCACAAGGACCCGGGTTTGATCCCCGGTAACTACATACAATACGGGGTGTGGAGACTCACGTCCAGCAGCAATCAGCACCACATACCACAATGCCGGTCATGGTGCGTGGCTCACTCTTGTAATCCCAGCACTCGGGAGGCAGAGGCAGGAGAATTGCTATGATATGAGTTGGAGGCTGAGCTCAGGGCCAGCCTGAACTGTAAAGAGAGACCCTGTCTCAAAAAACCTAAAAAAGAGGGCCGGGGAATTAGCTCAGTGGTTCCAGTGCCTGTCTTGCAAGCGCAAGGACCAGGGTTCGGTCCCCGGTAACCACATACCATACTGGGCGTGGAGACTCACCCCAGCAGCAATCAGTATCACATACCACAGTGCTGGGCGTGGTGGCTCACGCCTGTAATCCAAGCACTTGGGAGGCAGAGGCAGGAGGATTGCTGTGATGTGAGTTTGAGGCTGAGCTCAGGGCCAGCCTGAACCACAACGTGAGACCCTATCTCAAAAAACCTTAAAAAAAAAAACCTTAAAAAAAAAAAAGAGTTCATAGCTGAATGGGCGATCAGGTATCAGGTTGTGGGTCTTATTTGCAGAAAGTGGTCATGGGGCTCACAACCTTGGAAACTAGATCTACTTCCTGCCCTTGCCTTCCCTGACTCTTCTTTTATTATCTTCTTCCTGATTTCCCTGAGTTAAACACTATCTAACTCCATTTCCTCCACCAGAGCCTTCCATTACATTTCTGCCTTGGACTCAGCTCTCCATGGACTGAAATCTCCAAACCATGAGCCAAAATCAATCTCTTCTCCTTTCATTTATGAGTATCAAATATTTTTCCAAGCAACTGAAAAGCTGGCCAATATAACAATAAACTTTAGCTAAATTTGTTATGGTACATTCATATAAAAATATCATTCTATTACTTAAAAAGATGTTTTCATAGTGTGATTTTTTAAAGATAATTTGTAAGAAAATGTTTTAGTATGAGATCCAATATATATTAATTAGCAATACATTTTGGCAAGCTAATTTTATCGTTTTGGAGGATAACCAGAATTATCTGGTTAAGTGAAATTCCCTTATCTGGTGAATGAAATTCCATTTATCTATAAGGGCATAGAGAAGTCCTAATACATATACATCAAGCTCTGGATGTGTTGCAGTGAACAGTTACTGGAAATATAGAGGTAAAGAAATAGAACTTCTGCCTTCGAGAAGCTGATAAACCAAGGATAGAAGGAGATAAACAAGTGGGAAAGCACACCAATACAATCCCATTTGGCAAATATTTATTGCACATTTACTATGTGCTGAACTCATAGCACTGAGCAGGTCATTCATACTTTATCTTTGTGAGATAAAGATCCAGGGCTCTGAGAGGACACTGTATTCAGTTAGCCTCCATGCCCGTTCCCAGCATACATAAACTTATAAACACACCTAGACCAGTCTAAAACAATTGCACCTTGTCAAAGTGGCTATGTTATTCATGACGTCCACAAACAACTTCAGAAAAGCTGGGTGAGTGTGCAAAGCTCCTTACCTACAGAGAGTGCAAAGACAGTGAGAATGGGGTCATCCAAACTGCCTCAGTCCACTTCGACCACTCACCCCCTGCTTACCCTTTGACACAGTGTTTAGCACCTGTCAACTTCCTCCAAGGGCGCCATGGTACCTCCCACATGAGCCTGCTTGGAGAATCACTATGGTAGTGGGGGGGAAGCAATCAGCCCACCCTGAGCACGACGTCAGTGCCACTTACCTGTGTGATCACACTGCTTTCAGCTTTTGCTCTAGAGTGACAGATGGGCCACCAGGAGCTGGCTGTTGTTCGTAGTAACCCTCTGAAGATGACTCCTTTTTTCTGAACCTGTATCTAGCCATAATCCATACAATTCTGTTCTGAAGCTGTCCACATTGTGAGCAGAAGCCTGTCTATCAAATGGTGAAGAACTACCTACATGAACCTCCCAAGCCTGCAGATGATTGAAACATCAAAAACAATAGAGAACCAGGGCCTCAATGAACTCACAAATCTAGTTGTACAATCTGTTTGCTAATAGCTGTGAGATTTTCAAGGCTAACTTAATACAATGTCCTATCAGAGCCATAGACCTTTATTTCACAAAGATAAATAAATGCTTGCATTTTGTAAGAGACTTTTCAAATCTTTCTGTTTGTATGTTCAAATTGTGCCTGAGACTGACTTTCCTAGTAGCATATGAGCCAGTTTGAGGGATGCGAGGAAAGTCAATGTTAGCCCACCTGTAACTTCTTTGGAGGCTACCGCTTTCTACCCAAAACTCTCTCGGATTTTTGTGTGCCCAGATTGTCCAAGTTCAGCTAGTAACACTAATGCAGTTGCATCACTCACAATGTGAGTGTTATGATATCCAAGTAAAAGCCCGCTTGATTCCAAATGGAAGAAGTTTCTCCCTTAGGATTAGCTTCCTGTTCCTTTTGCACTCTGATGTCTACATCCATCAGATGGCTCTAAATGGTCACCTTCCTGGACGGTGGATGTATTGACTTGGTTATGCTCTGCCTTTTATTTCTGATCAGCTTTCCTTTTGGGGGAGCAGTGCCAGCTGACTGAGCCTCCTTTCTTGTTTGCTTCTTTGACAACCTCCATCCAGCTCTCTGGAGCAGAAAGGTTGGTTGGAGTTAGAAAAGGGAAACATAATCTCTATCCTCATAGATAATCATAATCTCAGCCCCACATTCTCAGTGCCCAATGTGGCTTAAACCAGTGATGGAAAACTTAGTACAGCACACAGGGATAACAAACAATAGGTTTGCCTACCCTGGTCTAGCCAATAGGAGCTGCCCAGTAAAGACTAGGAAAATGAGAGAAAGCTCCTGAGTGGCTAGCTACACCCCTGCTATGTATTGGTTCTGTGGAATTTGGTATGAATGGAACTGAATGGACCTCATTTTGGGGAAGTCACCATGAGTGAGTCTTCTCATTTCTGATTTAGTCTTTAACAGATCTTGGACAGAATTTTCCTAAGATTTATCCAAATCACAAATTTCAGGACTAAAAAAAAAAGTTTGGAATCTCTGAAAATTATCCCATACTTTCTTTAAAAGGGAACATCAAAATTAAACAGATAAGCTGCTAAAAACTTAAGAATATAATAAAATGCCCCTCCCTAACTGGGCCAAACCTCTTGTTCATATATGCAGGGAACTCTGGTGGAATTGGGCTGTGCCATCCTTACAAAGGAGAGCACCTGAGCTCTACAGAGAGCTTTGTGAACTCCTTTGGGGGTCCTGTGTCCTAGATCAGAGAGGCAAGCACCATTGTCCACTAAGACAGCTTGAACCTATGTTTGTAAATGAGGCTTTGTCAGAGCACCGCCACATCATCCATTTACACATCGTGTGTGACACTACAACAAGTAACAAGTAATCACATAGAGACTGCCAGTCTGGAATTCTTACATATCTGGTGTCTGGGCCTTCATGACTGCATCTTTTAGTGTCTGGAAAAAATACATTCATGAGCCAGGGTGGACAGTGGCCCTTGCTGAATACTAAATGCAAGCCGAATGATAGTAGAAGGTTAATAACTTCAAAAGCACTGGGGTTCGCGTCAGGCTCATTCACACTTTCTCTCATTCCTTAGAAGGTAGGAGATGGTATAACAAAGCACATAGCCTGCCACAAAAATTAAAGTTTCAACAATATACCAGCAAAAGAAGAGAAATTAATACAGCTATGGCTTCATTTAGGATTTAGATTTCTAATTCTGTGTTAGTTTATACTCATACTGGTTTTTTTTTTTCTATTGTTATATTCAATCCATTTAGCTCTTGTGAAACTTTTTAGAATTATTATACACTTTATGTTTTAACCAGTTATTTAGAAGTACTATAAACACCTACATACACATCATCCAAATTTTTCTAACTAATCTTAACATAGTAATGCCATATTTGTTCAGGATATTTTATGAAAAGAAGTGCAATGTTGGTGGTGCAGTCCATCTCCCCCACCCGCTGGCCTCCCTCACCAGAGACAACGTCTACCCCAAGGTGGTTTGCATTCTTCCAACCCATATCTTAAATTTATAACATATGCGTACACATACATGGCACATGGTGTTGTTTTGTATGTTTTTAAATTCACATGACTGGCTATGATTTTACACATTTTACAACTCGCTCTTATTTTCCAACACTAGATTTTAGAAATTCATTATGCTGAAGTAAATGGATCTAGTATATTCATTTTAACAACTGTGTGGTAGTTAAAAACACCCCCTTAATTTATCCATTACCAATGAATGAGCATTTTGATTGCCTCTATTTTAGAGTATTCAGTGCTTCACAGCACAGAGGTGACTACAGTTCACACAAATTTATTATATATTTCATAAATTGTATAAAGATCCAGGGAAAAGGAGTTCAGTCTCCCAACACAAATGACAAATGATTGAGGAGATGAAAAAATTGTAATTACATTGATTTGTGCATTACATGTTCTTTACATATATTGGATTATCACACCTTATCCCATGAATCTTTACGTTTATTATGTGTCAGTTAAAATTTTTTTAAAAGCTACGGTAAACATCTTTGTTGATGTGGGGGTCTCGCCACAGTCTATATCTGGAAAGAAGTGAGGAAATCTTTGGGTATCTAGTAAAGCCCGATTACTAAACAGGAAATTGCTCTCTGTGGAGCTCAGATCATTTTACACATCAACCAGCAGCAAAGAAATTTCCTTTTTCTCTGCATCTGTAAGTTTCTCAGAAGAAGAGAGGGCTGAACAGGAAATAAATAAAACTGTTAAAAAAGAAGAGATGTGTGAGAAGCAGCAATGACAGAAGGCTTGGGACTCCTCTGGAGAATTCTGACTGGATGCGTGGCAGGCCTGCAAAATTGTTAACGCGGATGCCGACGAATAGAGAACAGTCTCCATTTCTCAGATCTTGAACAACTTGCTTAACTGAAAGCCCAGAAATCTGAGTGTAGCCTCAAATACACATTGATTAGACTAGAAGTTGGGCATTTGTGGGCCCCTTCCTTGGCTTCCTGGAAGGATTCTGGCGAATGTTCTCTTCTCACCAACAAGTCAGCTACAAATCTTAATAAAAACACTACATGTCCAAGTACACAATGAAAAGCAGTGTCCTCAGCACTCTGATATGAAAGAGCCACCAAAGCCAACTAAAACTGTGTTGAGAAAACGGGCAATTAGTCCATGGAGATCTAGCACTAATAGTTTGGTGAATCTGATATAATTCAGAGAACATTTACTGGGTTTCTCATCATCCTTTCTTTCTTTTGACTTATTTACTATTTTGGGTAAAGACGGATCTAATTTTCTGGAGTCACAACTCCAGCTCTCTTTTCTGATCCCCATCAGGAGATTCACCAATAGGGATCAACTCATCAACCAGGGCCACTGGGTTGGCTCAGTTCCTCTATTGCTAGGGTATGGGAATACTATGATGTGTGTACACCGAAGACAGCCTTCGGTGCCTCAGATCAATGCTCAGTGCCCACACTCACATGCTGCCTGCCCCCTTACCTGTCTCGCCAGCCTCTCTGGCTCACAGGTGGGGCCAGAAACAGTCTTGATCCTCCAGTTCACAATGTATATGTAAACCTTATTGCTCCGGCTCAAGGAAGGTGTGTACAAATGCAGTCATGGGTCTTTTCATTTTCAAAGGAAAGAAGGTATTGGTGAATAAAAGAGAGGAGGCAGGAGAAAAGCTTCTGGTTGGCTGGTGTGGTAGGGACGTGGACCGGCCTCAGATGACCAAGAACTGGACTGTTGCATCCCATCCTATGTCCCGTGTTGTATCCTCAGCCCTGGTTGAGGGACAAGGTGAACTTCAAGCAATAGTTTTGGTAACTCTGAGCTTTACTAGATATGACTTACCTCATCAGTGATCCCAGAGAAACCAACTTCATGGAGAAATCTGATCATTCAACCTGAGAATCACGATTGAGAATCCTCCCACAATAAGTGGCTCAACTTGGAGAATCAATATTTTTTTGGGAAACAAGAAATGCTGCTCTGGGAGGACTAAATCGTAAATGGTCACTTTCATGGTCATGTGACCTGAAATTGCCAACAGTACCTTGGGTCAGAACATGCCAGAACTTTCCAGCCACAGATAACTTGGCTGAGACCAGTGGTGCACAGAAAAGAATTTTCACATGCTCTAAATGCTTCTTACACTTCCAGTTCCAATGGCCACTCATCCTGTTATTTTAAGCAACTAAAGATGCCCTGGTCATTCTTTGGGTCTATATGTGGGTCTAGGCATCTCTGCGGAGTGAGCCCCCTGATCCACTAAGAGCACTAAGGTCCTAGTGCCTTTTGAAAACAATATTGTCCTGTCCTTTCCAGGGCTTCCTGGCCCTGTGATAATTTTGGCCTGATGGGGCTGTACCAGCCAACTCATATCCAACAAGATGAAGAGAACACAGAAGGGACACTGTTAGCTTAGGCCAACAACGGAATCACCTTGCTATGACAAATCCAATGGCACACCATTGGCTCTCTCTCAGTGGCCAGCTGCTGTGTCCATAGGACAGATTTGGGACTCACATGTGCCTGACAGAGGGAAAGGGGAGGCTGTGCCTTAGGAAATCCTCTTATTCACAGGCCAGAGATGTAGTCTTAGGTTGGGCATGGCTTGGGCAGAGCCACCAACTCCATCTTATTCCTTGAGGAACTTCAGTTGAGGCAGAATCTACTGGACTCCTGATGTGGGCCTCACCAGGCTCTTTGGGGAGAACAAAGAGCATCAAGAGGCTGGAAGCATGGTACCAGCCTCCCAAAAGCTCCCACAGAATTTCCCTAAAACATGCATTAAAACCCTAGAAACACAAGATGTAGATGACATTTCTCCCTGCACAGAGGATCTTACAGTTCATTTAATGAGTTTCAACACACAGGCTGTCACTGTCTGTCCTGCATATGACTCCTATTGCACCAAGCTCTACATGAGCTGCTACTTTATACACATTGGCTGCTGCTCTCTGGGCACTGCTCTGCATGTACAGCACTAAGGAGATCCTGTGACCACCAGCCCCTTTAATGATGCCTAGTCTCAGGGCTGGTCACCATGGCCTCTTAAGGGTTAACTGGGGAAGCAGTGTGGGATTCCAGAATCTGCAGTTGATTTCCAAGAGTCCCTCCTCATGGGGCCAACGCCAACACAACATCTGGCCTGCACCTGAATAAATTCAAGAAGTTTCCTTTTCAATATCACATAAATGCTGCACCTTGATTCATGGCTATTAAACCCATGGCAGTGAGGTCTCGGGCAAGCATGGCAATATTTCCTTCAGGAGGGGACCATCTAAGACTTCCAGTATGAAGCTGTCTCCACTCACTGTGTCCCAAAGCTTTGGAACCCACCACCACCTTGGGTCCTTCCATGCAACATTCCATTTCACTCACGCATTCCGCAGCAGGCTTTCCATTTGGGGATGGCCTAGCTTTCTTTCCAGTGGAGACAGTCCTCTTTCTGCTGCAGGTTCCTTCTTCACTTCTTCCAGACTCATTTTACCCCCAGCGAGCACAGCCACACAATCTCCACCCACACTTCCCTGCACGTTGTGATTACCTGGGCCTTGTCACTTGGTGTAGTTCAAATACAAATGGTCTTTGGATGGGACTGTGGCCAGCTCCCCTCCTTTCTTTTCTGCTCTCACCTTACTCTCCTGAACAGAGCTCTGTGAAGGGTTCTCAGCAGAGTGGATGATGCACATTTTGGTCTTTATATGCCCCACTGAATAAGAGACGCAGCTGGAAATGCAGATGCCTTAAGGCCAACAGGTCCTACTAGGTTATGGAGCTCCATATCTCCATCATGCAGATGCTTTCTTTGCAAGCTCCCATGAGGAGCCACTACTCCCCAGGTCACCCAGGGTCCTCACACCTCATGAACCTCTATGTCCTCAGTCCTTGATTTCACCTGCCCTTCTCACATTGAAGCCCTCTGGTGAGCTTCACCAGTGGCACTAACTCAGGGAAGTTCTCCCTATTCTCTGCCCCCTTGGAAGCAAGTATGTTTTAAGAGCTTCCCAGGTCTGTCTAGCACTTCCACTACAGCTCCTTACAGTGTACTAGACAGGCCAATTATGTCTTAGCTTGTCCCTTCTTTAAAAGCAAGACCCAGACACAGGTTTCTAATGCCAGCACTAGAACAGGAGTCAGCGCTGGAAACTGCCAGGTAAGTGAGGAAAGGAGATACACATGAGGGGTGTGGCACTGAGCAGGTTCTGCCTGTGGGCCACATGGACTCCACCCTTCGGTAACTCCAAGGTAGGCTGAGAAGAGAGAGTTACAGAGCAGCAAAGAGCAAGGAACCCGGGTCACCATCACCCCCAGTGGTGTATCTTTTCTGGGGACCACCAACTCTAGAACATACTTCCCTTCAAGCTTCCAGTCCCCTCAAACTCAACAAAACAGTCCCCTCACCCAGAGGGTGCTCTCAGGAAAATAGACCCTGGAACTGTCTTCTGGAGACAGCTAGTGTGGGCTGAGGAACCAGGCATGTGTTCCATAGTCCTTCACTTTCTGGGGCCCTGAAGAGTAGAGTCCAGACTGAATTCATCTCTGTGTCCCCAAGTCATGTGGATATCAAGTATTTGGATGATTTAACTGGACCAGTTAGTGACTTGAACCAATTAAATACCTCAGACAGTCAAGGAACAGAGAGAGAACTTAAAACTGGCTTCTTGACTCCATGTTTTCTGAAGCATTTCTCAGAATTTTCAACTTAATAATTCTCTTTTAACATCAGTGGGGTTTAAGACCCCATGATCTCCCCTGGGGTCTTAGTGGACTTAGTCACAAAGACTCATGACCAGTAGAGCATGTCCTTTAAGTATATTTCTTAAATCTCTATGAATTACATTCCATTTTGTAATGTGTCTGCATTTCTTTTAATATTTTTAAACATTTAAATTACCAGTGAAATTATTTTTTATTGCATTTTTTGGTGAGCAGGCAATGTTCCGGGGTAATTTTCTGCAGCTGTAAGAGGAATTCATGTGTCTCCCAGCTCCTGCCATCCCCGAGGCTGACTCACAGGCCTCTCTCCACGTAGGAATGACTGGTGATAGGCTCTGTGAGCACTGTTACCCCAGACAGTGAGAGTCTGCCACCTTCACCTGAGGGTCTCTGTGGGTGGGGGGAGAGCTGTCAGAATCACTGGGTGGTGCTGCTGTTCCTCACTCCGGTGATAATGCAAGAGCCCAACTCCATAACGATGGAACCACATGGCAGTGACAACTACGATGCACAGCACACTCTTTCATCCCATTAAACCACCAAAGGCCTTGCTTGTGCCACCTGACATCCTTAGAAAAAGTTGAAGATTTATAAGTACAGCTTTGCACAATATATGGACGTTTCCATCAGTTCCATAAGTTATAATAGACCTGAATATTCCCTACAGCATAGTGCTGTTGTACCATCTTGATGACTAGAACATGTCACTTACTGTTTGTGGTGATCACTTCCTATTTGTGATGATGCTGGGGTCCAAAACCTACCTTACTGCTGGTCACAAAACTGCATAGCACACGCAGTCAATGGACAGGGCCTAACACTTGATAATGAAAATGAGTGACCAGGCTGTTTGCTCATATGGTTACTGTACCACGCTTGTTATTATTGCTTTATGGTTAGGTTTGTGTAAATGTATTCTGTTACATTTTCACAACAATAAAACCGTGTAATGGTATACTTCTCAAAACATCTCCCTGTCATTAGGCACATGACCATACAAGAACTTCTTTTGCTTCCTATTCCCTATAACTGACAATAGAACTAAGATAAGTCCAAGCCCACTATCAGTCCTGAAACATCCAATCATTCATTTTCAATTTGAATGTTTAATAATAGTTAAAAATGTAAACATTAACAGATGGAGGTAAATAATTAAAACATTCTATGTGGCCAAGTTTATACACATATATTATATGTGATAGACATAATAACTGAAAAAAGGAAGCTTGTGGCTACTGCTTCTCTGCTGTGTCTTCCTCCTCTCCTTTCTGTAATCTCCAGTGACCATCCTCCCTTCACCTATGATTCTACCTCCTCTGGGAGATTTCCCTGGGGACCTGCTGCCACCCTGTAGGCTAGATTAATCCTAGAGGCAGATGCTGAGAGAATAGGGCACCCTAAACAGATCACATGCAAGGATCCTAATACAAGTAGTTTATCTGAGAACTGATGCTAGACAAATTTACTAAACACCTTCACAAATGTCACTGTGTTTGCAACCACAACCTCACAGTTTCAGTCTACCAAAGAAGCAGACCCCATTACAGCTCTCCATAGTCCAGGACTCAACCCTATCCAAACCTGGGTCACTCTGAGACAGTCTGGGGAACATGTGGTTTATTTTCAGATGCTCTAGATCCTGTGTGGTGCTTCAAGGCACTTATCCTGACGGATTCCTGCCAGTTCATAGTTCTGATCTGCTTGAAACCCCCCTCTTCTCTCTAGACTCACAGTGAATTTTGTTTAGTGGTCCTCTACTGAGTAGGTGAGAATTCACTGTTAAGGGAAGAGGACCAGCATAAGTTGATAGAGAAAAATGTTACTAAGTTAAAGTATATAGATAAGGGTGTGTAAAGGTCAAGCAGACACTAGTAATGACATCACCTTCAGAGGAAGAATGGTAGAATTGAGAACTATATCACCTTCCCCTGACCCTTCATATTTAAAAAGTCAAGAATCCAGTGTTTTACTAAGTAGAATAGAGACTTTATTTAAGTCAAAGCTTCATTGGCCATGGCCTGGTGCTGATGATATTCATTCTCTAAATTATCTTAGAAAATCACATACCGAAGGATGAAAAGTTCTCAGTAGGAGGCTGGATCACTGTTCTTCTGGCCTTGGAGGAAGATGTGTAGGGAAGGAGCTGGAGCTAAAGGGGGAATGATGAAGAATAATCCATCAGATTTTGTGTAAAGAGAAAGCCAGGCTGTAGAGCCCCTGGGTACTGGCTTTCGGATTTCTCCCACTGGTGGTGGCTACCGAGGAAATGCATCCAATGGCTGCACATTCATACATTCTCATTAGTTCTAACCCCATATACCAAGGATTTAACATCAACATAAATGGCCCTGAGGCCAAGCGATGGAATAGCATGGTCATGGCCTCCTTAGATATATCCTTGGTCGTTCTGTGACCTATCACCAGCATCCTTTTCCCTATGCTTAGACTTTGTCCCTGTGCTTGGGCTGTTTAGGCTTTGGGATGATCCTGTCTAACACATTCTCCATGTATGTGAATGTTCTAGAGAAGAATAATGTTCTCAGCAAGTCAAGAGATTTCAGAAGAATGAAGTGAGGAAAGCATGGAATTTGAAGTAAAGAGCTTGGTTGCTTAGCATGAAGAAATCCCAGTATTCTGCAAAGGGTAAAGTTTAGATAACAAGCTTAAAGATTAAATAAAACAATAGTTGTGCACATGTGTGTTAGGACATGTGCGTGTGAATGGACCTGGCTACAAATGACAAATATCCACGACTGTACACCATCTTTTTCTGTATGAGGTGACCTCAGAGGATCTCAGCCAACACAGTGAAGCCACTAGAAATCAATACAGCCTTGGTGGCCACCTTGTGCCACTTCAGGAGATCAAATTCATTGCCCAAATCTACATTTTTTGCACTATCCAGAGCATCCGTCAGAGGAATCTAGATCCTCTGATGCCCCACCTCAGCACCAGTTTCTGATCTGGGCTTCTCTTCCCCTCCTTTCCTACCCTCTGCCTTCCATAGAGACTTAAGAGAGTGAATGTGCTTTTCTTGAATGAGCAGAGCCTCTAGATACCAGCCCTCCTCTGGCATCTTGACGATGTTGGAAACATATGATATCCTGTTCCATTTAACAATCTTTAAACCATGTTTGAGGGGAGCCGCTCTCATGGGTGGGGCTTTGGCTGTGTCTCCAAGGAAGTTACCCTGCTCAGCCTCCCTTCTTGTCCTCTCCATCTTCCTTACCAGGTGCTCCATCAGCCCCTCAATCAATCACTGACCAAGAGTCTCCCTCCAGATGCCCAACTTAAAACATCGCCATATACATGGAGCTGACTTCCTTGTGGAAAGGCTCTGGTGGGCCAGCCTTCTCTGTAGCACAGTAGCAGCACTCTGAATTCCTCTAATCTGTGAGGGATCCCCAGAATCTAGATGTACTGACTCTGAGGACTCTGCAAGGAAAAACTGGCAAAAGGGTTAGAAGAAGTTGACGCAGCCATCTTCCTACCCTGCAGTAGCAACTGGCACTGGGAGGGTGGAGGGTGCTGGGCACTGTCTATGCAAACCCAGGCCTGGTGGGAAGGCCACAGGGGGAGGGAGCACTGGGCCAAGATGAAGAGGAAGGTCAGTCCTCCCTCCACAGCCCAGGGACAGAAGCCTCTCCCTGAGAGATGTGGGAGCGGAAAACCCTGTGGTCGCCTGTGAAGTCATCCAAAGGTAGAGATACGCACTTCAGGTATCTGCAGCCACAGTAGGGCATGGTCAGGTGGGTCTGTGGTTCGCTGGTGAAAACCTGTGGCACAGCCCTGACAGTCGAGTGCCCAAGCGACCTCTTATACTTCAGACTGCACTGCCCTGGAGATTAGTGGTCTGCCTGCTCCACGGGCAGCTCACAGGGAGCCCAGTGCCCCCTGTGCACACCCCTGAGTGTTGGAGGGGGCTGCTCACAGAGATCTGTGACATGGCCTTTCTCCCAGTCCCCACGGAGGCAAAGTTTTTGCTCACACAGGATGCTTTTGAGATGGCAGCTACATGACAAAAATAAGCCCAATTTGCTTTGTTTTCTTTATATGACTCTAAAAATAACAACCATCTCCTTTTATGTCATACTCAAAGCTGGCCCATGAATTCATGAGGGTGCATATCCTTGTAAAGTGTGCTTGTTTAGGATCCCCTAAAACAACAACAGAGAAGATAAGTATTTGGACATGTGTTATTTTTAGGTTCTTCAGATCTAAGATGATAAAGGCAAAATAGACTCAAAACCAAATGAAAACACATGAACCACAGGGTTCCTCTTGGTGTTGGGGTCCTCATGCAGGTGGATCGTCCATGCAGGAAGGTTGTACCCACCCTAGCCTGAGTACCCCACGTCCTTCCAGGTCAAGACTTTCAGAAAAAGCCCATTTGTTCAATGTAGCCCTTGGCTGGTGGTCTGTTGACATTGTGTGCTAAATAACATCACATGGGGAGAGGGACTGGAGCTTTGGGACCTTTCACAGAAAGCGGTGCAGACCCCACTCAACCTGGGACATACTATCACCCCAGATTGTGCCTTTGCTGTTCACATCATTGAATCTCCACTCCTTGATCACAGTACTTTCCAGAACTGTATGGAGAGAGTGACAGCTTGAATGCCAAGTGCCCACAGAGCAGGCTCTGGGTACATTTTTCCTCACCTTTCCCTGCCATTCTCAGTTACTCATTGTCTTTAAATGGTGAATGTGTGTAGCAGAGCTTTCAACTCTATTGCAAAAGACTTAAGGGAAGGTCTTTGCTTTGAGTGCAGAGAGCTTATCTGAGCAGGGCCCAAGAAGCCACAAGAGAAGTAGGAAGTCAGATCCTCCAGGCCTTTCATGGGGCTACCCATGACCAAGTATGTGACCAGTATGTGACCAAGGGTACATGCCACTGCAGAACTGTACCACGTGATCTAACACATCTGTCTCAGAGCCATCCAGCCTCAGGGGCTGGGGTTAGGGCTTTAGAACCCAACCCTCCCCAGTTGTCAGCCTAGGGCTGTCCCAAAGGCTTGCCACTTGCTCTATAATCAGTAAAACTTGCAGTTCAGGGTTCCAAGGAGACACTTATGGAAGGGCATGACGCTAAAGTGATCAGGTGAGTGGCTGTGGGCATGGCCTGAGAGGGTATACGTACCCTTCTTTCCTCCTTGCCCCCCTCCGCTGCCTGCCTGTCATGCCATGGACTGTTTCTCTCTGATGCCCCTCTGTCAAGCTGCTCTGCCTCAGAGCCAGCCAACTGTAGATGGATACTCCTACAGACTGAACCAGAACAAAACTTTTCTGCTGTAAATTGTGATTGTCAGGTATTGTATGCAAGCACTGAGTAAGTAACAAAAACAGTAAACTTCGATAGCATTTCCTACGTACTTTTGGCTGAGAAAAAAAAAATCAGCTGACCGGATCCAAAACAAAGGTTCGAATTTAGGTAGTAAATCATGAGGCAGTGCGGATTGCTTTTCTGACCAAAGTGGAGGAAAATCAAAAGTTGTATTTAATTTTACTATCTTTAAAATCCCCACTAGTCTGATTACATATAGTAAAAGAGTATGAAACGGGCACACATGGAAGATATGTATGTGTGTTTGGATATGTAGGCATGTAGTTAGGTAATGAAGTCATTCTAGAACATGAGCTGTCTGCACAGGTTTATCACAAGGACCAGGCTAAGCACAGCTACAGAGGGCGCAGGACAGAAATGGTGGGTCCTGGTGTGAGGAGGAGACATCACTAAGCAAGGGACACTGACAGGTGTGTGCCAGGTACCTGGCTGGAGGGTGGATGGAGGGGATGGGATGAGGGGGCAAGGAAAAAACAGGGTACAAGAGACCTCACAGCTGGAGCAAGTGGGAGGCAGACAGCAAAAACTGCTGACTGAATCTTTTCACGGAATCCTGGTTGGGCCACTGGCACATCTGTCTGGCACCTTCTGCATCCAGGCAGTGAAAACAGCACTGGCTCTTGAGCAGCTCTGCCCAGCAGAAACCAGCATGTGGAGATGTCTAACCTGCACAGCTCAGCACAGCAGCCGCTGGCTGTCTCTGTCCCTTGAATGCATGAAATGTGTCCTTTGAGACCCTGAATTTTACATTTTACTTAATTTCAGTTAATTTAAATTTAAACAGCCACAGATGCCTAGTGGCCACCATATTGGAGAATGCTACCATAAAACAGGGTTTCAGGGAGTAAGTGGAATTCATGGACTGGCTTGGTCTGCAAGCCTCACAGTGAAGACTGGGTTGTGTGAACCAGAACTCCACACCCAAGGCTAATTTAAAGTGGCCTCTCTGGCAGCAGTGTGTTTGGTTCCAATGTGGCTAGCAGCCAGGCGTCCCCACCAGGAGTCAGGAGGCTCCTGGCCTACTGCCAACACTGTGATGGGCGCAGGCAGACAAGGACAGGATGCAAATGGCAGCCACCAACGAGTAGGAAACATCTCAATTTTAATCTAAACTGGGTGCAGAGAACAGGCCCCAAGGCCTCAGATGCAGGGCTCCTCAGATGACCCAAAAGACAAGAAGAAACGTTCTCTCGCTCAAAGAATAACAACCAGTGGCTGAAAGCTATTAAGTTCACTCTTCTAGTTCAAAGGGATTTGAAATGGCAATTTGTCAGGCAACTGTTGTCACTTTAGATGCCCCAGTGGCTCTCTTTGAAGCCCTTGATTGACTACAGGAGGCTGCAGCAGATTCTTCTAAGAGCAGGATTTCCACAGTTGAACACGTTTATGTCACAGTAATTACGACTCTTCCCAGATTTAATCAACAAAAAGCAAAAGAGAGCAAGTCAGCAAAAACCTGAAAGCTCTCTGCAAGGTCCAGGCCGTGGGCAAGGTGTCTGTGTAAATGGCCCGGTGGCCTCTGGGGTCTGTCCTGTCACTCGTGTGCTGATCAGGAGCTGGAGGGAGGCTCCTCAGAGATGCAGGACCTGTCCCTCAGTTCTGTTGTTCTCTCCAATAGGGAAACAGATTTCAAGCTGAAATAGAGAGTTCCTAGGAAAAAATGGCAATAGGGAAATACACAATACAACCTACCAATTCACTTCTCTCTTTACCCAGCAGAGGCATATCTGGGAGGTAATGTGTCCCAGTCCATCCTAAATACAGAAGCCATGGCAAGTGTGCCCGCAAAGTGATGGATGGTGGGTTTGCATGGAGATGGGCATCAGTCATTGTGCCATTGACCTGCATGTGACAGCCATTGTGCCTGATATCAACCTCTACAGAATCAGAAGTGCTTTGTGTCCCTTCAAACATTTTCAAATTTATTTCTATTTGTGAGGCTCTGAGAACCTCTGGACCACAACTGGGGAGTGCATCTTGGAGTGCTGGCAAAATGGAGGGAGGTACGGTGACATGAAACCACGAAGTGGCTCATCTGAGCATACATCATCTGTCAGAGCCCCGCCTCCTAGGATCTGAAGTACCACATAACCAGGCAGCAGTGAGGGACAGGGGTGGGGGGATGGGAGCTAAAGCCTTGGGGTGAACGCCAGTGCTGTGGCCTGTGCCCAGCTGTGTTCCAGATGTCCCTCCTGGGTGTCCCTGGGGACACATCCATGGCAAATAGCTAAAGAAAAACCATCCTAGAGGGAAGAAAGTGATATCTGCCTGTGACATGTGGGAATAGGGCCAGGAGTGAGGCCAGGGAAAGCAGTTCCCAAGGAGAAGATGGCCAGATGGAGAGATATGATGCTCAGGGGAATTGGGGACCAGAATGAGGAATCCCACCCGTGCCTGCTGTGTCACAGGTGTCACCCTTGAGTACAGGAAGTCAGAGTACAGACACATACAGCAAGGGTCAAAGTTCAAACCCACAGAGACTCTGGCCTTTCAATCTGATATGTGGCTGTGTCCTAGTGGTGTCACAAGGACACCAAAGCCATGCAACTCATGAGACTCAAAAAGCCTCATCTTCCAAAACAAACTCAGAAATTAATCTATATGAGATTGTGCCTAGATGACTCTGACCAAGGAGGCTGATCACTGTAGGTCAGGGCAGTAGGAGTCACATGGTCACACAGCTAGACCAATTAGCAGGCTGCAGAGGTATTCAGAAGTAAAGAAGCAAGATGTGGACTTTGACAAGTCTGAACTCACTCCAGAAAATTGTGTCTTCCCAGGAGGAAGAGATGCTGGAAAGATACTTTCTCCAGTTTCCACCATATTCTTCTAGGCAAGAAAGTTGTTGAGAACCCCACAGATGAGGCTGAGACCAGAGCAAGCAGAAGTCAATTGGACACTAACAAGGTAATAGACATGTCACCTCCTGAGAGATTTGCATATGATTTGCATATAATTTGCATAGGATCCCAGGTCAAGGAGAAGGTCACTCACTTCCTTCACCCACTCATGAAGGAAACTTCTTTAAATTATTGTCTTTTAAATTGGGGTATGTGACAGATCGCACAAAATGACCTTCTTGCCATCTTCATGCCTAGTTCCTGAGGTTACAGAGTGCTGGCCCTCATCACCACCATCCACCTCCAGAATGACTTTTATTCTACAAAACAGAAAATCTGTAGCCATTAAACAAATCCCTAATCTCTGAATTTGATCACTTTACATACTTCACAGAAAATGGAATCAGTGTCATTTCTGTGTAGCGTCTTACTTAGTGTAATTTGTTCCAGGTTCATCCTTTGCAACATATATCAAGATTTCATTTCAAGTCCATATAAGATTCTGTTGTGTGTGCTAACCATATTTTATTTAGCCACTCATATATCTATGACCACTTGGGCTGCTTCCCCTGCTACTATGAATTACACTGCTGTGAACATATGTGTTCAAATATCTTTTTGAGGCCCTTCCTTTTGTTCTTTTGAGTATAACCCCAGAAAAGGAGTTGCCTGATCATGTGACAGTTCCCTTTTCCATCGTTTGATGGCCCTTCGCACTGTGTTCTACAGAACTGCACCATCTTACTTTCTTACTAACAGTGCACATGGGTTCCACTTTCTCCACATTCTGGCCAACACTTACTGCGTTCTGTTTCTTTCTTCCTTTCTTCTGAGCAGAATCCATCAAGACCAACTCAAGGTGGTGTGAACAGGACATCCGAAACTGCACAGAACATTCAGCACCCACACACTGACTGGCTGGTTCATTCTTGCAAACGCTCGGCCACAGATTTGTTTTGGAATCACATCTGTTAATCAGTACCTGTCAATGGGCTTTCAACTGGTTACTAACTGACATTGTATCTTGATTTTATACATTCTTCACATATATTGTGAATGGAGAGGGCAGAAAATTAAAAGTAAATAAATAAGACAATTTCAGGTGGAGGGCGGCAGAGCAACACGAAAAGGGCCTGAGGGGTCCAGGGATGTTTTAAGTTGGAGAGTCAAGGGTGGCCTCCCGGGTGGGGTGGGGGGGCTGTCTTGGATGAAGCTCAGGGCAGAGCAGTTTAAGCGAAGGCTGCCAGGGCAGAGTCCTTGCAGAGGGAAGCACAAGGCCTCAGGCCCCCGCTTGGTGTGACTTCCAGGCTTCTTCATGACTTAAGCCAGGGTAAATGTTTAGGGATCTAAGGTGCAGGACTGTGGGTTCCAAATGAAGGCTCCTACACCCGCACCTACATATGTGTGCACGTGTGCATGTGTGTGTGTATGTGTGTCATGTGTTCCTGTCTTCTCCATGGCAGGACCTTCATGGCCTATTATCACACATAAACCTGAAATCACTGCCATGAGCGGTAGCTGGAGGCAGCCTGGCCGCTCAGCCTGATCTGGGGGATTCCGGCTCACTCATGCTCCACTGCCCAGACATGGGTGTGACACCACTTCCCTGTGCCTCGGTTTCTTCATCAGTGCAATGTGAGTAAGCATGGTGTCACTTGCTCAGATACAGCCATGGGGGTGAAGTGAGTGGTCATAGGCACCAGGCTCAGGACAGAGCCTACACAGGGAGAGTGCCACATGATTTTGCTATTTGACATGCTTTTGTTGTCCTTCCAGGGTGCTGACGGATACATGTATAAGCACAGGAGGATGAAATAGACTCTGAAGTGAGTTCATTTTCACCCGTCTGGAATCCCTCAGCCTCATCCCTGAGTGGCCTTCCGGATTGAATGCCTCATCGCTACAGTGTTTACTGCAACCTGGGGAGGCCTTTGTGTTTCTTGGATGGATTTTGCCATGTTGAAAAGAAGTCCATGTTTTCAGCCGACCCTTCCTTGCTCAGCTCTGTCTCTGGTGGCTCCTCGGACAGGTTTGGTCCTGCAGTGGTGTGGAGAGGACCTCAGCATGATTGGCAAGAGCCCCCACGCCTTCTCTTTTCTAGGTTACTACCCCAAAGACCACATTCGCACTTCCGGAGACAAGCTATGAGTGCTTCCTGTTTCTAGGCTCACTGCCTTTGAATGCACTCCCGAGTACGGTGCCTGGGACTAGGTGTCCTGTTGCAAATTCCACTGAACAATACGAGGCAGGGGAGAGCCAGGACACTCTCCTTCAGGCCCAGTGTCCTCCACAGGTAGCCCAACGCCAACATCTGCTGTGGTCACCACACTGGAAACCCCTGTGATGACCTTACTGTGCCTCCCGAAGACGATGTCCAAAGCTAGAGCCCGCTTCTTCATCTTTTTATATAGCATCTCTGACGTCTGAATCCCGAAGATAGAGAAAGGCACTCACTGCTTCCCGTTGTTTGAAGCAGCTCATTACTTTTTGGAGCCTTGATTTTATTAGTTCATTATGAGCCCTTTACCTGTTTGGATGACCTGTAAGATGCACCACTGAAATGTCTACTTAAGTTACTGATGGAGCCTTGGGAATCACAGGGGCAGTGCAGGGCTGACCTGCTCCTGCATAGACTCTCCCGGATGATCCCTGAGCTGGGCTGTGGCAATGGCCCACTTCCGTGTTCTTGCAATCCGCTAGAAATCCTCTTGAGTGGTTCTACCATGTGTCTACCTTCACCAGGAGCCCTCAGGGCTTGTGGCTATGGGAGATGAAAAGCCTTCTTCACTGCTGCATAGAAGAAACTCGGGACTGTTGCAGAAGCGCAGGCACTGGTCTCCCAGTGCAGGGCACTGTGCGGCTTCCCAAGAGCTTCCCCACAGGAGGAGTCTGACTTAGCTAGAGATTCTGGGGGTGTCCCAGACCCAGAGTCAGGAGGTGAGGGTGGGCCTGAGACCTTCAGTTCTGATGAGATCCCAGGAGGTGCTGAGGGGCTGGGGAGCGGGACCACAACTGCAAGCCCAGGGGGCTGTTTTCCACCACTCGTGAGGGAAGAGAGGTAAACAGGGGACAGTGAGCCCCGCTCTGCTCACATCTCTGAGCTACTCAATGCTGTCTCTGCAGCAGATGGCTGAGTAGCTCTTAAAAGTTATCTTCACATTCTATTGTTATCTATTTTGTATTAGAATTGTGATATTTTCTTTCTATTCCGTGCCTTATACAGTACAGCCTGTTGATTCATTTAGGTTCTGGCAAGAAGACTGGGGTCTCCTCTGATCTTTGGCCAAAAATTTCCCCACAACATCATCCCCACTATATGGTTTAATCCAGTATTCCTCTAAAAAGCAGCAATGGGGTCTGGTGTGAAATTGCTATTTCTCAGTGAACTCATGCTAGCGTCTCGTGATCACAGGCCCCTTTGACAAGGGAAAGCAGGATGTGTAATGCGTTCCAGCGTCTCCTGAAGCAGGCATGCTTGCTGTCTGTGGCTGGACCTGTGCTTGCCCTGACGGGCTCTCTTGGGCTCCTGGACTTGCTTTTTCTGTGTTATCCTCAGGTCCCTGACTGGCCTGGCACACGCCACCATCTTCTGCTCCTTTAGGGCTTTGGGCTCACCTCACCGAGAGACCCCTAGTCCTCCTCCTGGTCCGAGCCCAGCAGCAGGAAGCCTCTCCTCCCCCAGCCTTCTCGGGACAGGCAGAGGGCATGAGCAGCCTCAGAGGCCAAAAGGTCTCCAGCTCACTGCCCATGGTGTGCTGGGAGGAGACGGGCTGACAGGCCTGGGAGGACAGTAGGAAAGGAGAAGATGCTGCCCACGGGGCCTGCCACAGCCCTGGCAGAAGCAGCTCAGAGAAGTGTTCTGGATGTTCCCAGGGCCCACCACGATCAGTGCCCCAGGAGATGGACATGGCCTGGTGCCAAGCCTCCCCTCCCGACGATGGCTGGAGTCTCAGACCTCACTTCTGCTGAACACGCCAGCCATCCTCAGAACCTGCAGCGAGGCTCCTCTTGGGGCCCCAGCAGGGTCTGTCCTGTGCAGAGTTGAAATTGCAAAGCCTCCCACCTTGAGGCTCACAGGCTCACCCTGTGCTGCTTTCTTTCTCTCCCTGGCACGTGTGTAACCATCTGACCATTTCATCCTGCTTGTTATCTGTCGCTTTCAAACATGGGGATGTTTGTTTACTTGATGCACTGTTGTACCCAGAGCAGGATGGTTGAGGCTGGCAGGAGGCACCTGGATGAGGCCTCACTGTCACCCTCGTGTGGCCTTTGGAAGTATTGCACAGCTGCCCCTCACCCTGTGCACGTCAGCACCACCCGGCTGGGCGAAGTGCACACCTGTGTACACAGCACCTGCTCTTGCCAGACAGATATTTATTTGCTGCTGCATGAATGGGGAGAATTTGCTCTCAGCCCTGAAGCTCTGGCCACCCGCTCATCCTCCCTCCTCCCCCGTGGCTCCTACCCAGGAACGGCCACAGTCGGGTGGCGCTGGCAGAGTCCCGGGAAGATGCATTTTACACATGTACCTGGGCCTCTTAAGGTGCTCCAGCTGCTGGGGAAATCCTGTGCCCAGCACTAAATCAAAGCAGACAAGGCAAGAAGTGCTGCTAAAGGCAGGTGTCCAGCCTGTCACACATGGCTTTATGGGGTGACCTTTAAGGTAGACCTTGCGTCATGGGGTTGGCTTTATAGGCTTGGCTGTCACAGTGGACTGAGAGAGAAAAAGATGTCAAAACAAAGCCAGAGCAGAAAGCAGGCACGTCAGCCCCTTGGGTCTGCACCCCACACGCAGATGCCACCTGGGGGCTTTGGAGCGCTGCACACATCCTGTCCATGCCACTGCATGGACAGTCACTGAAGTGACAGGAAGAGGTCCCCAAGGAGGGGGTCCTGGGTGGCATTTCTGACAGCTGCATTGTTTATTAGGGTTCTGTACAAATCATATGTGTGGAGCCAGTTAGTCCACTTGGGCTTAGCTAGCGCTGGTACAAGCAATGATATTTTTAAAATACCTTTCTAAATTTTGTATTTAGTGACAGAGTGACAGGCCATACCCACCACCCATGATCCCAGTAAGGCTGGGGGATGGGAGGTCATACACTTGTTGGAAATTTTTATTAGCATGTTTTCAACATGTAATTATTACATCGTTCCTGGGGAAGTGGAGACACACAGTGAATTCTTGGATCCTGGCAGGACAAGATGATAGAAGATGGAAGCCAGCCTGGCCCCTCCCCCAGGGACGCTGTCCACCGGCAGCGCCTGCTCTTGGAGGCCCTGAGGAGGGTTCACGCATGTCTCTCATCTCAGAGTTCTCAATTTAAGGACTCGAACTCTCTTTCCTGTGACTGTGACTTGCATCTGTCTCTTACACTGTGACAGAAGGGGCCAGGGAACACAGCTCAGAGCCACGGGAGAATCAGAATCCCCTTCCTGTGTTACGCCATGGACTCTGGTGTCCACATCCACCTTCCAGGTGGATCAGCCAGGACCACTGAGGCCGGAGCTCTGGGGAGGCAGAGGCAGCGCAGACGGTCCCAGGGAGGCCCAGCTTCTGCCCAGGTGGGCAGGTAACAGTGCTGTATGCATGCAGAGCTCACGTAGAGCAGAGTCAGGGTTCAGTGGTGTTTAGTGAACTACAGAACTAGTGCACCAGAAATTGCACTGAGTCCTCCATGACCACCTGTTTATTGGCTGAGTGGTTCCAAGGTCCATCCTTCCTCCCAGGCAGCCATGCTCACACTGACACTGATCAGGGGGTTTTGCTCTGCTCCGATGCGCCCCCCATTCCATGTGGGAGTATGGGTTTCTTCTGTGTGTGTGTGTGTGTGTGTGTGTGTGTGTGTGTCTTGCACATCCCGAACCTTGCACTTCCGTGTGGACCTCACGAAGATCACAAGAAAAAGATTTTTCCTCATTCTTGGTACTCCCAGGGGACAGAGCTGTCAGTGGCATCTGTAAGTCCAGCTGTGCACAGTCTACATGGCCACCTTGGTTTACACACATGTGTTATAATCTGTCAGCTACTAAATAAGGGGATTTTGTTAGTCATAAAATGAAAAATATTAACATCACTGCATTTAAAATAGTAGCGTCGGGCCGGGGATTTAGCTCAGTGGTTCTGACACCTGCCTTGTAAGGGCAAGGTCCCGGGTTCTATCCCCGGTAACCACATACAACAATGCTGGATGCGGAGACTCATGCCACCAGCAATCAGTACCACTTACCATAGTGCTAGGTGTGGTGGCTCACGCCTGTAATCCCAATACTTGGGAGGCAGAGGCAGTAGGATTGCTGTGAGTTCAAGGCTGAGTTCAGGACCAGCCTAAACTACAAAGCAAGACATTGTCTCAAAAAAAAAGTAGTAGTGCCAAAAGGCTTGGTTCGGATATGGCTGTCGAGACTGAAGGAAATGGGATATTATTGCAGGAGGTGCCCTTTCCTCTGACTTAGGACCTGCCCACAGTTCTGACCGCGGGGCCTTGGTGTGGCTTCTGTCCCCTCCCTGGCTCTTGGAAGGGTGTGGTGGCACTGGGGACCTACTGCTCCTTCTCAAGTACCTCATGTGTGACATGAGTGGCAGTCGAGGGGCAGCCTAGGTGCCCACAGCAGCACCCACTCTTGAGGTGGATGCTGGGCAGGTGGCAGCCAGGCTTTGTGGTGTGGACAAGCCTTACACAGCATCAACAGCCCGCGTGTCGACTCATGGAGAAAGTACAGGCTCAGAGCTTCCCTCCCTCTGTTTTAAAACACTCAGGTGAAAAAGCTGAGGGCTGAGACGAGGGTTGCTTTGGTGTCAGATGTGAGAGGACCCGGGCTGCAAGTTCTGCTCCTGTGACATGCCCCGCGCCCAGCACAGAGGGTTTGTGGGAAAGCGGAACCACTCTCGATCCTCACTTCTCTCTTTCCTGTAGGTCCACACCACGTACAAGGACACACATAGACACATAAACCCACACGCTGAACACACGTACACATCACACACAGCACGCAAACACAGACACACATCACACACACACACACACACACATCCTTCGCACACAGATGCGCACACAGCTTCCCATGGACAGGAATTAACCTCCTTTATTTAAATATTTATTTTTGCCCCAAAATGGTAGACACGACAGCTATAAGGCACTTAAAAGATTTCTGAGATTTAAAGGTTTAAACATCAGTGATTCTGTTTAGTTTCTTGTCTTCTTTCCCCTCATTTTAATCTGGAACCTTAATCAGCTTTCTTAAATTTGAAGCCAGAAACATGGAAAAGAATTCAGCCCCAGCGGGTCAAGGTGGCACATTTCTGTAATCCCAGTGCTCTGGAAGGTTGAGGTAGGAGGATCCCAAGTTCAAGCCCAGCCTGGATAATTTAGTTTTTTAGTGAGACCCTGACTCAAAATAAAATATTAAGGTGTGTGTGGTTGGTGGGGAGGCCCTAGGGTTGTAATCAGTGCCAAAGCCCTTGGTTCAATCCACACTACCGAAAAAGAATTCAGTCCCACTCGGAACACGCACACAGATTCTCACGGACCAATCACTGCCTGGGATATCCAGGCGCGCTCACGCTGCAGACTGGTAAGGAAGTCTTCAGTGGAAAACAAGGCCAGAGCCAGGACGCCACCTGCTGTTCTCCTCACGCATTGCAGCATCCTAAGGAAAAAACAAAGCACTTGGCTTCATCAAAGTGCTTTATTCTAACTGGAGCCAGGCACGATTCCCATAGATTAGTAACATCTGCTGATTATCTCTCACTTCATCTGAAAAAAAGGGGAAAAAAAGCATTTTACCCTCAGCCTTCAAAGTCAGTCCTGTAGTAAGAAACCCGCATTGATGCATCAGATGTTGACTTTAGTTTCCTCCTTCTACTGCAACTGAATCTTTGACAGGTCAGAGCAGAAGCCAAGAACACACTTAGCCTTACCCCTGACCACAGCCCCTCTCCCTGCTTGGAGCTCCACTCCTCCAGCTACTGCGTGCCCTGTGCAAGGGGAAATGCGCCTTCCAGAGCCCCTTTCCTTAACCTCCCTCCCAGGGATGCTCTGCTTGTTAGGAGCTGGTTTGCTCCAGCAGGACACACAGGGAGCAAAGGAGCAGGACAGGTGACTGGTGAACCCACATGGCAGCATGGCAGAGATACTACGCATGTCTATGAACCAAGTCAGATGGCAGCAAAGAGACCTGCATCTGGAGCTCCAGCATGTTTCTCTGCCTGTGACTTCATTTGACTGCTGGTAACGTGGGAAAGCCCATGGAGAAGGTAGGAGCAGCTCTGCTATATATTGGATGGGAACAGCATTCACATATGAGCAAGGAGCCCTCCGCTCCACCCTGCAGGAGGGGCTAGTCCTGGGCAGGGCTGCGTGGGGTAAGGACAACCATTTCATAGATGTTCACAGCTCTTGAGTTTTCTCCAAGAATGCTGGGAAACAGTGGTGTCTGGAGTGTTCCAGAAATGGACTGGCATTGCCCCTTCCACTTTCTAAGCTGCAGAAAGCATGGCTAGCCCTTTCTGAGCCTCCACTAGCTCAGGATCTTATGCTTTAACCCTGCTCCTCAGTATCCATGTTGTCCAGCTATTTATTGGTGAAGATGATGGCAGATTCAAGGACGTGCAGGGCAGGTGTGGACTCACCATCCCCTACACCTGCAGCTGTATGAGCTCTGTGGGGAAAATTGACTCTGGCAGCAGCCCAGGCACCCTGTCCTGCACCATGAACGGCAGAAGTGGAACTGTTGTTCACAGAATTGAAACCTGTGAACACGTCAGGCTTTGGTGGGCATCTAGAAGGGCAGCAGGACAGTTGGCTAAGTGATGCTGCTCCACTTCCCCTGCCCTCTCTCCCATCTCTGACCCCTGCAGAGTGGAAGGAGAAAGAGGGAGGACTGATTTTTTTAAGCCCTTTATATATTCTAGATAGTAACTCTTCATCTGAGAAACGGTTGGTAAAGATTCTTTCCCATATTGTTGGTAGCCTTTTAGCTTTTCTGGTGGTTTCTTTTGCTGTGCAGAAACCTCTCAATAGGATGAGATCCCATTTATAGATTTCTTCTACCAGTTCTCATGCTAGGAAATCTTGTTCAGGAAATCTTTCCCTAAACCAACGTCTTTGAGAGTTTTACCTAACCTATTTTATAGCAGGTTTAGTGTGTCTGTTTTTATATTTAGGTCCTTAATTCACTTTGATTTTATTTTACTACACAGTGAAAGAGCTAGGCTGAGCTTTAGACTTTGGCAGGTTAAAGTCCAGTTTTTCCAGCGCCATTTGTTAAAGAGGCTATTCTTCCTCCACTGAGGGTATTTGGCTCCTTTGTCAAATATGAGATAGCTTAGTGTGTCTGGAGTTGTTTCTGGATCTTCTAATCTACTCCGCTGGTCCTCGGGTCTGTTGCTTTGCCAGTACCATGTGGTTTTTATCACAGTGGCTTTGTAGTATAATTTCAAGTTGGAGATTGTAATACCCCACCATCAAGTCCTTATTGCTTAGAATTGCTTTTGCTATTCTAAGGGTTACTATCTAGAATATATAAAAGGCTTTTTAAAAAATCAGCCCACCCAAATTTAAAGACCTAATTAAAAAATGGGCATTTGAAATGAACAGAAAATTTTCAGAGGAACAAATAAAATCAGCTAAGAAACATATGAAGAAATGTTCAACGTCACTAGTCATTTGAGAGATGCAAATGAAAATAAAATTAAGATTTCATCTCACTCCACAAAGAATGGCTTCTATCTCAGAATTAGCCAGCAACAAATGTTGGTGAGGCTGTGGAGAAGAAGGAACCCTTCTCCACTGTTGGTGGGAATATAGACTGGTACAATCCCTGTGGAAATCAGTTTCAAGATTCCTCAAAAAACTACAATTCGAGGTACCATTTGACCCTGTTATTCCTCTGCTAGGTATATACACAAAAGAATTAAAAGATTCATATCACAGTGACATATATGCACACATGTTTACAGAAGCCCAGTTTGTGATTGCTAGGTCTTGGAAACAAACCAAATGTCCATCAACTGGAGACTGGATAAAAAAAGTTGTGGTTCTTCTACAGAATGGAGTATTACTCTGCCATAAAAAATGATAAATTTGAATCATTTATACTTAATGGATATACCTTAAGGACATCCTCATAAGTGAAATAAATACTTCACAGATGTGTAAATATCGTATCTTTTCTCTAGTATAAGAAAATGAAGATGTAAATGAGTTCTAGAATGTATGTTATATATTGTGAAATAGAAAATACTCAAAACGAAATGGGGTGAAGGGGGAAAAACAATGAGATTATAACAAAAAAGAAAGGAAATACAGTTTATGTAGATAGTGGCGGGGGTGGTAGGGTGGGTAGGGGTATGGGAAAAAATGAGTATTAAATTGTGTCATATACTGGTACAAATTCCCACTAAGTGCAATCATGATGTGTATATGTAATGTACCAATAAAGATTTCAATTTTAAAAAAAAGAAAGGAGGAGGAGCACAAAGGTCAGTGCCCTGGGGCGGAGCCCACAGCTCAGCGTGCAAGCGGTGCTCAGCTCCTCTTGCCTCACAAGAGCCTGAACTAAGCTGCCTGTGCTGTGTGGCTGAGCCATCACACCAGGGCAGACTCAGGAGGTGGACAGAGTCCCTGTGGGTGGAGCTTAAGGCCAGCTCTCCTGGGGGGCTCATCCGTCCTGCTCTCAGTTAGGACCCAGCAGGGTCTCCACCCAACCACAATCAAGTGACCCCGCTGCCAGAACCCAGACAGATATTTTATGTGTTCTACAGTAGCAGCAAAGGCCAAAAGTAGCCAAAAATCAAAAAACACATAAATGAACTTTAGCAGACATGCACTGAAACCTGAATGTGTCACACTGAAGAGATCAGGGCTGGGACTTGTGGGAGTGACTGAATCATGGGGCTGCCATACTGTGAGGAAGTGAGGTCTGGGTAGAGAGGCTGAGGCAGGGCGGGACCGGAAGGATCCACCTTCCTCCCTAGCTCCTCCCTCTCTCTGTGTCCTGGCTGCTCAGACTCTCTCCACAAAAACAGAATCAAAATGAACCTCCTCCTTTAGTGAGAAGGAGTCCAGTTCTTGCTGAGGAAGGAAGTGGCCAAGACAGCAAGGAAGAGGGTCCTCACTCACTCCTGACTTGCAGGCAAACTGAATCAAATGCAGAGTATGAAGCAAAGATCAGAGAACCTAGCCCATGTTAAGTGTTATCCTAACACATTGTTTCTTTTGCATTTCCTACATTCCTGTCCTTAAATCTCCCACTTACACTCTCCTGTCTTTCCCTTCTTCTGTTTATCCTCCATTCTTACTCTCCTTCCTTCTTTCTTTCTTTTCTTTCCTAAATACCATGCTGCTAAGTCTCGGTGGTAGGCCCATGAACATACGCCATATCTTTTCTTTGTGTTTCTAAATGTATGCAATATTTCGCAATCATCTCACAAAATGTTAGAACCCTATTCACCTCTCAGAGCAGGAAGAAGAAACCTAAACAACCATCTCAGACATTTAAGCTGAGTCTCTGAAGCTCACAGTGGTCCCCGCATGTGTGGGGCTGGAAAGTCCCCATGTGACCTGGGGAGGAGCTGGTCTGTTGGTCCAGCCTGGGTTAGTGACACTTGCCTGACTCACCTTGCCCATGCTGACAGGGAATTGTCCCTTGCACCTGTCTGGAGATTCTGGCAGACAGACAGAAGGCATATCCACTGAGCCTGGATTAGGTTTGGACCAGAGAAACTTGGAAAACTTGCCGTGCCGAGTCCTTACCAGGTCCACACTGAGAGTCCAGTCTTCCCACTCAGACACAGATGTGGGAGCCAGAGGTCCAGGAAAACCTGCCAGACTCCTCCTGGGCTCCCTTCCTAGGGATGAGCTTTAGGAGACAGAGGTCAGTGCCAGAGTCACCTACAGTCACTGAGTGGACTTAATCCTGGTCAGGACTCCCCTCCTAGTCAAGTTCCTGCCCAAAGCCTGAGGAGATATGAAGCAGGGAACACTGGCCAGGACTATGGGAGGCTGCAGGTCCCTTTAGGGTGGCAGACTCTAGAGATCACAGATGGTTCCATCTTAGGACAGTTGACTTCATTGTGTCAATGTTACCACAGCACCAAGTGTACCTGGAGGACCACAGGACTTTCACTCTCAGTCATCATAGAGAATATGAACCACTCCATGATTTATTATAAAACAAGCCTTGCATGGAATGATTTTGTCCAGCTGTGGACTAATGTGAGTACATGTGAGGCAGGCCAGGGGAGTGCTGATGTGCACCTGGTTGGTGCCTATGCATTCAGGGCATCACCAACTTAAATATTTCTAGGTTGTGTATTCACCTGGATAGGAGCCCAGTGTAAGTCAGGTGAGGAGCAGCTGCAGTAGGGTCAGAGGTCATCAGAAACAATGATAAGGCTACCAGGTGACCATGCCCAAGACAGCAGAGAGATGTGTGGGAACAAGCACGTGTTTCCCCAGGCCTTCATCTCCTCTTAACCCAAAGGGACATGGCTACCTACTCTGCTTCAACAGACCTTGCCCTTAGCCAGTGTGGGACACTTTGATTCTCAGCTGCAGGGGGCACTTCCAACTGCAGAATCAGTAAATAACCCTATTCTAGCTGTGTGATCATGTCAGACAGAACTGAGTGTGTGTATGCATGCCTAGTGTGTGTGGAGGTTGAGAGACCATTTCCACACACACACTGGAAATATGTTTCAAGCTCTTTATACCTTGATACTTGAAAAAACAATCAAGCCAATCATCTAAGGAATCAGCACCTTATCCTTAACTGTGATAAAGTGGAAAAAGGACCCTTTGGCCTGTGAGGAGCTCCTACAGGGATGGTAACAAGAAACTGTCCTCCTCCACCCACCGAGTCTCCAGCCACCCACACATCCGCTGCACAGCTCTCTCTCCAAATGCTTTCTCCACATAGAGGAAACAAGGAACTTTCGAGAAATGATGGACAAGGCAAAGTCAGAGTGAAATGTAACATAAGGAAAAGCTCAGTCACTACCAAACACCAGACAACACATACCACATACATGGTACAATTTCAATAGAAATCAAGTATTTACATGGTTTCAAAGCATCTCCACAAGGAATAAATATTTATACGAGAAAAATATTTCCTATTTTTACTCACCTTCCTTAAGAGATCAGCTGGTACTAGAATAAACTGGCCCCATGAATCTCCTGAAGGGAGAGGCATCCTGATGCTCAGGTGTCTCTTTCCAGCTCTTTCCACCCACAGCCGCATGTCTGGAGTCTGAGCACAAGAAACATCAAAAAATTCAAGCAGCAAATTCTACCACACAACCAACCTGGACACTGTGATGTTGACATGACCACAGGAGACCAGGACCAAGACTGAGAAACCAGCTCAGATTTCAACAACTCAGGAGAATAGAGGAGCAAGTGCCATGTACATGATAATGATTGGGGTCTGGACGAGCAACACGGTTGTGCAGATGCTGACGCATGTCTACATGTGTGCATACCCACATGCACTGGGAAAGACACCAGGCAGCTAATGCAGTGGGGATATGGAATCTGAGATGCTAGTATTAGCTAGATATTAAATATTAATTTTAGTAATCTTACTGAGAAAAATGGTCTTATTCTTAGAAAAGAAAACAAAATCAGTGTCCGGGGATAAAGTAGACCTGGGAGGAGGCATGAGCCTGTGTGTGTGTGTGTGTGTGTGTGTGTGTGTGTGCGCGCGCGCGCGTGTGTGTGTATCAGTGGAGCACAAGTTAAATAGAAATGTAAATTGAACAGAACATGAATTCATTAGTGAACTTGAATAAGGGTATATGAGTGTTCTTTGCATCACTTTCATAATGACTTGTAAATTTAAAATTACATCAAAATAAATATTGAGGAGGAAACCTGGGACAAAGCTATATTAACAGTTAACATAGATGAGACTGGAGTCTCTCACCTGTCCTGGACCTGAAGTGACATAGTGCTTTGGTTCCCAGAGTCCTAGCCCCTCAGATAAAGCAGAAGGCAGGAACCTCACTCTAGTACCTGTTTCAGTTTTATCACCCACTCCCTCACCTGTCTGAGATGCACAGCCATAACCCAAAGAACAGTGCTTCTTTCTCAGGAGACACCACTTCCCAAAGGATATCCATACTGACCTAAGTGACTGCAGCCAAAGTTCCTTCAGAAAAGGGGTCAGTCATGACCCCACATCTACACCAGAGCCAGGGATGTATCCCAAACTCTCAGGTGAATCCCCCGGCACCCGGGTTTGGATCTGCAAGAGGACTGAGAATTCCATCAGCACAAACTCAATCTCCTTCACTTCCGTGTATATCCAAAACTACAGACCTTTCTGCACACCTGGCTGGCCGCATCCTCCTGAAACCCTCAACTAAACACTAACCCTCATCCTAATCCTAACCCAACCTTAACCATAACACTAACCCTAACACTAATGCTAACACTGACTCTAACCTTAACTCTAACTGTAATCCTAAGACTGACACTAACACTGACCCTAACCCTAACTAACCTTAACCATAACTCTACCCATACCTAACCCTACCCCAAGTCTGGCAGTCAGATGATCGAACGCCAAAGTTGTGCCATGGCCCAGGAGAGGGCTCCTGGTGAACTACTCTGGTCATGCGTGGTGCCTTCTGCCATGGTCACAGTCACTGTCATTGTTTTGGGTCACGAGTGTTCCTTTTGAACTACAATTCCCAAACATTCCCCAAATGTCATTCAGTGACTTTGTGGAAAATTAGTATCAAACAAGGTGTAGACTGGATAAAAATTAAAGATGAGAGAAAGAAAGAACATCATCTTGATAGAGGAGGGCTGAGCTTGATGAAACAATTCCCTAGATGTCCATACTTTTTCATAATTTCATATTTTGTGTTCAGAACTGAGAAGATTCTGAACATATGCCTGTTTTCAGGTGTGTGCTTTTCTATAAACTCATCCTTAGGACTTGTCCTTTTTGCTTAGTGTAAATTTTACCTCAGAGAACAAAAAAGAGGAAAGGAAGCAGGAAGAAGAGGTGAGTAGAATGGTTTAGAACTGAAAGTTGGTGTGTGTGTGTGTGTGTGTGTGTGTGTGTGTGTGTGTGTGTGTGTATGCGTGCGTGTGCCCTGGGGATTGAGCCCAAGGCTTTGTGCTGAGCTATATTGTCAGACCTCTTTATTATTTATTTTAAGGCAGGAAATTGAAAAGCATGAAGAATCAGATTCTTGGTGGGACCCAGATGTCCTTTATCACCAAGGGTGGGGCAGCAGCCACAACCTCTATCTGGCTGAGCTTCAAGACCAGTGTGGATGGCCAGTGAAAGCAGAGCTTACAGAGTTCATCACAAAAGCACTGGAAATATTTACTGGCAGGTTTTCACAAAGTGTGCCTCCTTGGCTACACCTAAGAGGCCTGGGTTTGCACGCTGGCCCAGCCCCTTCACAAACTGCCATCTGGGCTGGCTGACAGCCTGTCCCTGGTGAGCAGACAGCCTCTCTGGGCTGCAGCTTGCTCCTCTGAATATGGAAAGAGCAAGAGTCCCTGAGCCAGGTCTCCTCAATCCTTGAGTTACTTCTGTGACACCTATGAAGAGCTAGGATCAGAGGAAGAGCTCAAAACTTGACAGCTGTTTTTGCAAAATGACCACAAAAGTCACCGCAAAGCCCCCAGCTGCACCATGATGAACAGCCTTGATAATCAGAGGCTTTAGGAAGGGTACTGCCCTGTATTCTTAGCCAATCCTGGTAACAGAATGCAGGACACACAGGCTCTGCAGGGCAGGGCCGCCTGCACTTGACTATCCCTCTGATGTCACCCATCCTCCTGCCTGAGAGTGTGGGGTATGTGTGTCTTCCTTGCCCCTTGGCACATCTCAGGCTCATTCCTAAACATCACCATTTTGACACCAGGAGCACAGATGGATGGACACTGAAGAGCTATTCAACTGTCTCCTGACCCTTATCCTTCTCTTCCTCTCTGTTCATGCTGTGAGTATCCAGCATGGCATGAACCCAAAAGAGGAGAGCTGTTCATTCTGCACCATTGGTCTGTAGTCTGGGTGTGGACGCTCTTAAAGAACGGGACCCCTTTCCTACAGACCCCAGGAAGGGTAGTGTAAGAACTCACTTTCATATCTTCAGTCCATAACCACATCTCCTAAGCCCAATCGAGATTCCCATTTCCGAAACCCTCTCTGATTGTTCGGTCCTAGGTCGGACTGCTGCCGCTCACAGTGGCCCACAAGGCCTACCTGGATAGGGAAGCCCCTGATGATGAACATGGCTATGACAAAATGCCCAGACGGATTGCAGTCTTTACTTTCTCTTAAGAGCACACATCAGTGTGAAAGGCACACATCTGGCACCTCCTGGGGATATTCTGAGTCACATATGCAGATGAACATGGGCCACATGGGTGTGTTTCTGAAACTTTCTTCCTCTGTAGGTGGGAATAAATTGGTCTAGTGGCCCAGTGCCTGACACATGGCGGGGGGCTCATCTCTAACCACACGGGGAACCACCATTGAACTTCTGGCCCTTGCTGCCTCCCTCCCTCCTCACACAGTGTCACAGGTCACCTCAGAATTCAGAGCCGGGGTCTGACCCTGCAGGCTCCAAAGCCAAGGCCAGCACTGCAGTCTTGTGTTTTGAGTGCACTTGTTGTCACACTCTGTGCTCCCGTGGAGGAGTGCAGGTGCAGCATGCTGAGTCCTCAGAAGTTCTGGACAAGAGAACAGACAGCCAAGAGCCTGATCAGCCCTGGAAAGTGAGTCACAGTTTTCAAATCAAGTGGAATTCCACCTGGCCTCACCGCTCCCGACCTCCTTCCTGCCCTTTGGAGACCTCTGGCCCCCATCTGCAGAGTGGCTTATAGACAGCCAGCCACAGTGCAGTGCCTGCTCTCATTCCTCGCTGAAGCGATTTCAGTTTCCTCTGAAATATTAGATTTTGCCTCAGTCGTATTTACTATGCACAGATGCAGAAGGAGAATTACTCAAGTTTTGCAATAAAAATAAGCTTGGCTTTGCAAGCACCTGCTTTCCGCTGTTTAATAATGCCCAGCTCTCTTCTTCGATGTGCTTCTGTTTACTCTTCCACAAATTATTTTTGTTCTCAGTTGACAAAGATAAATGACGGGATTAATATATATTGAAGCAGCCCTGTGAACAGTGTGCCAGACGTGGAAGGGTGGGTATTATTTCCCTCAGGTAGGACAGCACAGCACACTGGATTAGGAGTAATTTGCCATGGGGCTTATAGATGATCACGATCCATTAGTGCCACACCGTTTATGAAAATTGCTTTTTCTTAAATAAAAATTAGAATGACTTTCATTACCTTGTCAGAACTGAGCCAAACCAACTGCTTCCCCCCACCCCCCAAGGGAAAACAAAATATCAATGGCAAGGCTTAGACTTTTTTATTTAACCTCAAAGCAATCTCCAAACTGTTGGAAAAAAAATTCCCGGCAAGGAACTTTACCCTCTAAAGTTTGGAGACCCCGTTGTACAGTTAAAGCTTAAAACTACTCCAAAAATACAGGTAAGAAAATATTTTTTAATTATATAAATCAATATAACATAGGTAGAGATTTTGCAAAATATGGCTTGAGAGAAGACCCTCAAAATTCTTATTTTTCTGCCTTAGTTTTATGTGATCATTTTGAGTAGTATGAGTAATTTTTTCAATCAATCGATTCAAAACACCAATTTCCCCTTTCTTAGCATACTCACTAGCAAGCCTAGCAACTCACATGACTGGTATATTGTGCAATGACGAAACACTTTCCCTTTTATTAGGAGACTATTCATTTACTGTTGTGCTTAAAATAACCTAAAATTAATTTTGTTATTAATTAATTTTAATTTTTAAGTACACTACCATGGTAATAAAAGATATCAAAAGTGCTGATTACTTATAAGTAAAAGTTTTTGTATTTTATGTTTGGTATATGAAATAGTGTTACTTTTTATGCTACATTTTTCTAATTTGTACCTGGGGGAAACAGTTATTACAAACCCAGTCTCTCCAAAGTGAAAAAAAAAACATGGGCCTGGAAGTGCATCTCAATGGTGCAGCACTCACCTAGTATATACAAAGCCCTGGGTTCAACATAGCTGTGATCAAAAATCAAAATGCAGGGACCAGTTTTAACCCACATTTTGTTAAAGCCCACCTCAGTCCCACTGATTGAAGGTAGCTATGTATTTGGCAGAATACTATGTCACAGGTGGTAGCAAAGTCCTGAATCTACCACAGGACAACTGGGGTGTGGATCTCATGCGTGATTCAGAAGGGACAAGGAAAGACTTATGTGTTCAGGGCCTTTGGGTGGAGTTAGAACAAAACATGCTTCTACCTGGAGTCAAAAGCTGGAAGCTAGTCTTTTATTCAGACTAGGAGAAACTACTTGAATCTACATCAGAATCAACTCTGAGGGGAAAAAAACTGTGCACTTACAAAAATATAAGGAAATAACATGGCAAAAACCAAGTGAGCTCATCTCTTTGATTACACTTAGAACTTACTTAGAAAACTTATACTACACTTAGAATATCCCTTTGTCAGGACATACAAGTTGGTTTGAATATCTCATAGTTCAGACATAGTATCCTTTTCAATTTTTGCATATAACATAAAAATACATACCAATATATACTTTTAACCAGACTAAATACAATGAAAAATAACTCCAGATAAATCCCTATAACCACCAACTTCTCATTTTTTCCTTTATTTTAGTTTCTTTAGATATAATCTTTCTGTGCTCTGCTCAAGCAAAACATGACATTTCTAACTTTCTTCTGTTCTTTTAGCTGGAGTACAACTTCCTTTATGAAAACTCTTCTTCTCCATTTCCCAGTTTTTCAAGGGTAAAATCTCCCTGTTCTCATTTTGATTTTTGGTGACACAGCTCTGAGCTCTTTTCTCTCAATGAAGCCAGTCTGAAAACCCACTCCCTTGATATTTCCTAGAGATTACTGGCCAGGTAGTAAGCTTGTTCTTGTTAAAATGTACAAGAGTGTATAAGTCTTGTGTTATGAAAAACACATGTAAGTTTGCTTACAGTAATGGTCTTTTAAAAGTGCTTGAATATATTAAAACTCACAGCTATTGGGCTACTTATCTTACCTCCTTTTTTTCTGGCAACAGACTCCCCTTTATCTGTTAGGGAGAACATATGAATCACTGGGGCTGGCTTATCTTCCAAGATTAGCACTTGATCCAGCCTTAAACAAGCCTGGCTCAAGGGCAAGGGGACTTTTTCTGGAGAGATTTGGTATCCTAAGCAGCTGTGCAGGATGTAGACTGAGACTATAGATGAGCACTTCTTCAAAGCAGGATGAAAATCCTGCCCACCAAAACAGAGAAGAGTGGAAGCGAAGGAATACTAAGGTATTGTTGAACTGCAGAATCCTTCTATGCCTGTGTTTCCCATCCATGTTAGCCCATAAATTCCCCTTCCTGCTCCCACAAACTTAAACTGAGTTTCTCTTCTTTTCAATAGAAGCACTCATAGTGATAAATAATTTGACAGCCAGTTATTAAGCCCCTATTAAATATCACAAAATTGTAGGTGTACAAATATTAGAACCACATAGGTTACATTTTCTTAAAGGCAGATATTTTGATTAATAACAACCCTTGAAGATCAGTCATTGGAGACTCCAGAGAACTGATTTCTTCATTTTACAGAGGAAGAAACTGAAGCACACAGGATTAGGAATTTTTCAGAATCATGAAACTAGAAAGTAGTAGAGCCAGAACTCAGATGCCAAGTCTGGGGCTCTTGATACTACACAGACAAGTAGATGTGTGGGACATGCTATACACTCTCTATTTCCTTGTTGAGCAATAAATTCATGTGTAGCACACAGAGAGGATGGAAAGATAGTGCAGAACTGTGTGGGAGAGGAAATGACAGGAGACTCAGCAAAGCCACAAAGAGTGGACAGTGGAGAAGAGATGCTGAAGAACAGAGGGGAGGCACCACAGCAAAGTGGTGTCCTGAGAGACCCCGAGGAACCTGTCAAGGTGACAGCTTAACAGATCAGCATCCTGGCCTTTCATTTCACTAAAAAGGATGCATTCCTAGTCATCATGTTCTCTGAGCCATAGGTCCCTCTCACATAAAACTAGAGAAGTAAAATCTCCCTCTGCCTCCTGAGCTTCCAGCCCTCTGTGCAAGATATAAGGACATAGCTGAGCCTCACTTGCATGCATCCATGTGAGGATGGAAGTGTGGGGTGTGCTGGGCTAACCAGCGAGGCCTTGGCTTTCCTGGAGTGCAGCACTTGTCAAGTAGGCAGTACAAAGAGGATGAAGCGGATCCATCAGCTCGTGTCAGGGGATGGAATAATCCTCCCAAGGATAGGACGTTTTCCAGACAGGCACTGCTTTGGGCTGCTCTGTGGTCTCATTCAAGTCCCATCCTCTCTTTGCTCAGAATTCTTCCTCATTTATACCTTGTTAGGCTAGAAATTCTTGACAAAAATACTTAACTTTCTTACAGGGAGGGTCATGAAGGTAAATTCCCCTGTGATGAAATCTCTAGGCTACTGAGAATTTTGGTTGAGCAGGTCTTGCTGAGACCAGCTGGATGGAAGAGATTAAGGCCCCTTTCAACTAAAAGGTTGAGAAATTTAGGAAAAAAGAAGAGAGTCAAAGTCAACTTAGTGGGTATAGTTGACTTCAACTGAGCCCTGTCAGTCTGGACTGGAATAGAATTAATTTAAATTTGCCTTCTTAACCATAGAATTGGCCAGGAGCCCCCAGAGGGGAGAGAGAGCTGTACCCACTTGCAGGTCTCCAGGACTGGTCCACACAAACATCGGCCACTCCCTCAAATTTGGCCTGCCTGTGTGCTCTCATCCAAAATAGCAGCCAAGTGGGAGCCAGCCTTCCTGGGGGAAGGACTCGCTGTGCACCTCATCAGGGCTGTGCCCAGGGCTGGCACAGCAGCTGGAAGTCATTGGCTGTTTTCTTATACTGAGCACAGCCCACTGCCTGTCAACCACACCTGCACTGTGAGCTTTAAAAGTGAACACACACTTTTTGTTCCCTGGGTGATTCTGGAGGGCAGGAAGGTGTCTGTCTACACTGGTGTCGGAGATGACAGGCTGGCAAATGGCACCAAGGGAGATGAACTGGTAAAAGGAGAGTCTTCCTGTGTGACTGCACTTCAACTGCTATGAAGTACAGGGAGGGTAGAAGTGAAGACAGTTGAGGTGTGTCTGAGGGGTTTTGGAAGACTTGACTCAGCGCAAGTGGGACAGTGCAGCTTCGGCAGCATCAGGAAAGGCTGTGCAGCCACCACTAGTCACCAGGGATGGAGCCCAGGGCAGGACACAGAGCTAGAAGGACAGCCAGATCGCCTGGCTCTTGTGCTTTGTTTCTGAGAATCCTCCATCCTGCTCACTGAGGGGCTGTGCTAACTGACCTTCCTAGAACTGGGGTGTCATCATCTCTGCCTGTCACGCAGTTTCTGGTGGGGACAGTGTCCCTGTGTAGCTCCTCTCAGCATGGCCTTGGGTCACCCCAAGTCATCCCTAGAAAGCCAAGGAAAGAGGGGACAGGCACAAGAGCTGTCCTCTGGGAGGGGGATGGGTGGGCCTCACTTCTTTTTCTGTCTCAGCCATAAACCATACTGTTTAGAAAATGGTTTAGAAATCAACATGCCTCAGGTTCCCAGGACTCAGGTTACCCAGGTGCCCAGTAGATGCCAGTGGTCCTTTGCTCACCTGTACATGGGCATCACCAGTGTTAGCAGCAGGCACAGGCTGGCTTCTGCCATAGCAGACCCAGATGTTCTTGCATGGGGGAAGGAATTGGTGTGTTTCAAGTTCTAAGGTGATTTGAGTGGACACATGCGGACAACAATACTTAGTCTGCATTGTCAGGGGAAGAAAAGGAAGAAGTAGACAACACCCAAGAGGTTAAGTCAATGCCTAGAGGTTACACAGCTTGACAAGCCCCGTAGTCAGCATGCAACCTGAGTCCTGGGCCTGATTCACCTCCCTCCCTCCCTGCTGCTGCTGCCATCTGGGAACTTCTTTCCAGAACTTTCTGCAATACCTGCAGCACCTCCCCCTGTATCCTCACAGCCAGGAGCTCAGCATCCTGCTGTCCTGGAGACGGGCTTGTGACCCTCACTGTCTTGGACAAGGAGTTGGAACAAATTTAAAGACTGAAAAGCAAGTAAGGGTAAGCATCAGCATCTGTCTTCCCACCCCTCCCCCGAGCTGCACTGAGCATTCCCTCCCCTTGCTATCTCCCCTGAGTTCTTGCTGCTCTGCTGGCTTCCATGCTGCTCTGACCCAGTCCTGCCCTGCTGGACATCCCTGTTTTCCCCATTGCTTCCCAGCCACCCAGTGCACTTTCTCCTACCATTGTATGAGGCTGGAAACTCAGGGATCCAAGCAGCATTCCCAGTCCTTCCTCTCCCTGAGGCAAGAGAGGCCTTGCCACGCCCAGCACCCTGCTCTGTGGTACTTCCTGTCCACATAACCCTGCTTCCTGTCTTCTGCTCTGGTTCCCTATGTTGTGTCTGCCTTGCAGACTCACATACCGACTCCCTGAGCTTTCTCTGTCTTGTTCCAGCACCTAACACCATACCAGTAGCCATGGCGGCAGGATACTGTTGTCTGCAGCCATAGTGGGTCATGAAGAGCTTGGCCCTGAGGGTCTTCCCCTGGAGCTGAGGTCCAAGATACATCTCCACTTACATCTGGGCCAGCAGCTGTTGCACAGCCTCTCCTTGCTGAGATTCTGGTCCTCAAGTTTGGTGCTCTGCAGGAGAGGGACAAGACCCAGTTGTGTGGCCAGGACACTGGGCTCTGACTATACCCAGAACAAAGATGGACCATAGAGAAAATGACAGAACTGTTGTGTTTGCTCTAAGAACTCATCAACTTACCTATTCACCTGTACCATTAGTTACAACCTGGGTCAAACAGAGGTCAGGAAATGAGACCACAGGAGCCACAGTTAGCTGCTCTCTTGGAACCCGAGTTCAGGATGGTTGCTATGATTTTGAACCAATACATTTTAGATGGACCTCAACAATATTCTGGAATTTTTTCTTGACTTCCAAACCTAAAATATTTACTCTGTGGTTTTTTGATAACACCTGACTTAGAGCAAGCTTGAGTCATTTCCTCAAGGGTCTTGAAACAGCAAATGGATTTGTTCTGCTGTTCTGCAGACACAGGAGTACACAGGACAGCAAGAAAAGGTGTGTGACTTGCTCAACCTGCAGGGAGGGCTGCGTTCCAGGGAAAATCTGGCCAGGGAGGAGATGACATGCACAAGCAGGTCACAGTCAGAGACAAGGTCACCACTCAGAGCACGACCACTGGCAATGTGGACTAGAGCCAGGACCTGCTGCATAAGAATGTGTGTGGTCCTACATGGATTTATTATTGAAAATACCAGTTTGACCTTATTTCGACTCATCTTTACCCAAGAGCATTAGACGAACTGTCTGAGGTCTGTTTCTGTTTTTGTGATAATAAGGATTGAACCTAAAGCCCTTGTATTAAGTTATATCAGGCCCTTTTTAAATTTTTTAAGACACAGTTTTGCTATATTGCCCAGGCTGGGTTCAAAACTGTGATCCTCCTGCCTCAACCACTCAGAGTGCTAGAATGACAGGTACTTGCCGCCTTGCCTGGCTGAGGTCCGGTTTGTCTCCTCAGTCCTTTCTATCACTGTATAGTATACATTTCACAGATGTCGTGGATGCAGACTGAACATCTGTCTCGTTTTTCCTTCCCAAGCCCGGAACCTAACATGTATGTATCTTGGGTGTCCACTTGGGGGCTACAGAGAACAAAGCTGGGTTTGTATCTCAGATAATACAAAAAGAACAAAACCACAGAATTGCAAATACCAGCTGAAGACAAATATAAATAAATACACCTAAATTCACAAATGTTGCAAAAATAATAATAAAAGTGATCATTTTTTTTGTCATAATCTGAGGGATTTTTAGATAAGATCTACCAGCCAGAGAAGCGAGTGTGGTAATTCACTTAGGGAAGAGAACACGAGTTACTGACAGGGCCACCACCCCGTGTCCCCATGATGCACCTGGCCACAGGCCATGACAGTGGACCAAGCTGTCTGCTGTCTAGTTTCTGAAGCCAGCCATGCCTAGTCCAGAGTTGCAAAACATACTGCACAAATCATGTGGAAATGGTACATTTTTGAAAAGTAATTTATTTGTGACCTCTTCATGAGCTGGAAAACTTAGTTGAGATTGAAACCTTGGTCCTTCACAGATTTTTTGTGTGTGTGTGTTTCTCTTGTTATTTCAGACTCTATCTCATGCCTTAAAGATTAGCTGTATTTCCTGTAAAAAGAACTTCTTAAATTGAATGACTGATTTCACATTGTCTGGCTTATTCTTTGGGCCCATCCTAGCCCTGGCCCATCCCAGGGTTGGCTTGCTTTATTTAGTGGCTATCGCTTTCCCTCCTACTGCACTGTTTCTGAAATCCTCACAGCCCAGCCTCAGCAGGTCACAGCCGGGGACAGCCAGGCCTGTATGCGTCGTGACTGCCCCTCCCTACACACCTGGCTCCCAGAGCCACCCCACACACAGGCAGAGCCTCCCCCACACCCCTTGCATTTTCCTAAAAACACAGCAAATCTCAGAAAATCCCACTTAAACTCTGTCCTGTGCAAAGTGCATGTACCCCTGTCATGCTCTTTCATTTACCCTCCCCTATTGGAACAAATGTTACCAGCTTCAGAGCTTTTGGAATTATTGCCACAGAATAATTCCACCAGCCCTGCGGGGGTAGAAAACAATGCTTGAGGTAAGCCTCCCCTGATCTCCTGCTAATCCAAGATAATTGCTTTTGGCTTTCACGGGAATCTGGATTCTCCATGCTGGATTCACCAAATGAGTCTACCGGAGAGGGGCTTCTGGGGGACTCTTTCCATCTCTGCTTACAAACCTGGTTTTAGCAGTGGTTCTGTTACAACAGCACCCTTGACTTTGGTGCCTACCGACCACCAAAAGAGCAAGGAATTCCTCTTGCAGGCTCTGAGATGTTCCTTTGGAAGTCCCTGAATCCCTCTCTTCTTTCTTCCTAACTCCCTCACTTTTCTCCTTATTTTTCTTTCCTTCCTTTCTTCCTGTTCTTCTTCCTTCTTAGTCCCTCTTTCATTGTTTAACAGCCTCTGGCAAACCCCAGAAAATGTGGTCAGATAGGGGCTTTCTTATTGCTCCTGGACTCATTCTCTGGAAAGACTGATACTGAATGTTCTGGAAGGACCAATGCGTTACAAGCTTGGTCCACAAGGTGGCACTGTTGATAACTGCTAGAATTTTAGGAGGAGGAGCCTGGCGGGAGGAAGTGAGGTCATAGGTGGTGAGGCCTTGGAGGAGGATGGTGGGACTCTCTCTCTCTCCTCTTTACTTTTGGACTGAGGAGGTGAGCGATTTGCTTTCTCATGAACATGATGTGGTGCCTCGTCAGAGGTCCAAATCCAAGCTCCTCCACCATCCTCGGCTGAAGCCTCCAAGATGGAGCCAAAGGAAACCTTTTGTTCTTATAACTATTTTGACAATTTTGCTATAGGTGTGTGATGCTGCTTAATTTGCTGTTGAATCTCAGGTGAAATCTACAGGTCCTCCCCAATTTTGTAGAGATTCTCTAACTTCCAACTTTTTTTTTTAATCTTTATTGGTACATTACATATACACATCATGATTGCACTCTATGATGGGGATTTGCACCAGTATAAGACACAACTTAATTCTCATTTTTCCCATAGCCCTACCCACCCTATGCCCCCCCCTACATACATAAAATTTCTTTCCTTACTTTTTTGTTACAATCTCATCATTTTCCCCCTTCTCCCTATTTTACATTGAGCATTTTCTATTACACAATCTATCTTCCAACTTTGAATCAGTTTTAACAATTTACCTTAAACTCTGACCTCATAACCTCAACCAGAAGGGCAGCTCCCCCCACATATATACACACAAACTGCTCTGTGGCACGAGGAGAAAGCCGCCATTCTGTAGCACATGGCTCCTGTGGAGAAGCCTCCTCAGTCTCCCACTTGTCCTCCTGGGGTCTCTCTGGGCACAGACGTTTCCACACCCCATGGTGGGTCCCCAACTCCATCTCTCAGATCAAGTGCTGACACCAGATTCTCCTGGCAGAGCCACCTTTATCCCCAGAGGAATTCACTCTCCCCTACCCCTCCCTCAAGAGACTGTGGTGCCTGTGCCCTGTACTCACACAGCCCGCTTGCCAACATTTGCCAACATCTTTCCCACAGTCAGAAGTTTTCTCTGCTTTTCTGACCAGCGTTACTAACCTCAAATTCCATTCAAAGAAATCGGCCATGATAGTCACCTACCCAACAACAGACTGTTGTACTACTGGGGTGTAATTTCAGAGGAATCCACTGTCCAAGCAGGGGAACAAGTCTATATTCAACCCCCCTCCCCCGATCCTCCAGCAGGGCTCAGGACAGCTGCTGACACGTCTCCACCCCCATCCAGGGTGTTGTGCGGGGATCCCCATGGTAGATAACTCAAGCCCTTCGTGTTTCACTCCCACACTTCCATCTTTCCTAACATCCACCCTTTTCATGATGTGGGAACCCTGAGTTCATCCCTTCTGCTTGTCTCTCTTCTCTGCTGAGCTCCCCACCATGGCACAGGAAGAACAGCAGGGATCTTGCTCCTGCCCCTGTTCCGGACCTGCTCGGCCGTTATCCACATGTGGTGATGCCAGCCCACTCCGCACCGCCGGACTGGCTCCTTAGTTTTTGCAAAGCAGAGGGGATGTGTGCTGCTGCCTTCCCCATCAGCTGCTTCACTTCATGCTGTGACCTCCACTCCACTCATCTTTACTGAAAATGGCCAGATTATTTCTTCATTATGGCTAACTCTCCGTGATGTATGTGTATCACGTCCTTGCTATCAAATGACTGTTAAAAGCAAATGCTGCTGGTGGAAATGTCCTCGCGTGGTGACTGTAGAACAAAACGGTAGCTTAGAATTACCAAGATCACCACTTCATCTCATGCTCTTCAGCCTTCGGGAGAGTTTCCGTGTGTGTGTGTGTGTGTGTGTGTGTGTGTGTGTGTGTGTGTGTGTGTTTGAAGTGCTGGCAGCTGACCCAGAGCTTCAGTGCTGCTAGGCAAGCACTCCATCTCTGATCTACGTTGCCAACATCTTTTAATGTTTGTTTATTTATTTTTGTTTTATTATTTTTTTTGACACAGGATATCACTTTGTAGTTCAGGCTGGCCCTGAGCTCACAACAATCCTCCTACCTCTGCCTCCTGAGTGCTGATTTACTAGCATGAGCCACCATGTGTGGCTTAATGTCTTATTTTGAGGTAGGGTTCCCCAAGGTTGTCCAGGCTGTCCTCACACTTGGAATCCTCAGGTTCCCCAGTACCTAGGATTGTAGGCAGGCACTACTCCACTTGCCTGAACCTGCAGGAGTTTCAGTGGACACTACTGACCTATAAATCACTGCATTTTAATCTCTTTAGCTATTGTCAAACACCTTCAGGGGAGGTTGTAAGTAGGAAACAAGGACCAACACAGAATATTGACTTTGTCAAGCTACCTGTGCCAGCTACCCTGGCTCTACCTTTACAGCTCAGGGGCGTATCTGAAGTGAGCTCCTTCTCTTCCCCCCAAGACCCAAATGGGCTGGCACTGGCCAAACAGCAGGAGATGGAGCCCACAAGGACTGATGAATGCTTGCATAAGCTGGCGACAGGGTTTGTTCAGCAGACACATTTTATTCCACAATGACGCCATGCACTGTTGTTAGTTCTTTCCGATTTTGCCAACTTTGGCGTCGTTACCCACCCCCTTACTTATTTTTCTTATTAAAAGTCCTTAGGCCAAGGGTGATGTTGGACACCAGGGGGCGCCCGAGGACAGCCAGTGGCCCAAACCAGCCAGCCAGGAAAGGAGAGGCGCTGTCTCAGCAGCTGGCTTCATGGGCCGAGTAAAGATGAGCTGAGCAGTCTGTGTCTGGTGGGGGAGACAAAGCGGGAAGAGAAGAGGGTTTAACAGTTGTCAGGTCTCTGCTCCCTTCAGCTCTGGCCAGGGGTGGCTGCAGTCCCATTCTTTACTGTCACTCTGAAATTGTGTAAGACTGGGCTGGGTAATCTTCGGGCCCTGGAGGAGGGGCCAGGTGCCACACTGGGGTCCCGGGTCTGCAGCCAGAGAGCTGGAAGACAAGCCTTCAGCATCCACAGTGGGGCTCCTCTGTGGAACAGAGTTCCTACCTCAGGCGAAGTGGGCAGCCTCAGAAGATAGCCTGGCAGCGTCCAGCAAAAGTGCTACGTTTCTACTCAAGACCAGCAATCCTGCTTTCTGGGATTTATCCCAATAAGTCTAAAGTCAGTTCCACGCACAAATGTTTAAAGTCTTTTGTTGATAATTACTTACCTTAAGAAGCAACCAAAGTATCCTCTTCCAGTGAAGGAACACCAGACTGTACATCCACCCAATGGAATATTACTTAGCAGTCAAAAATAATGAGCTGCCAAGGTACTGGAAAACTTTACATGCATATACCAAAGCAATAAGTCAGGCAGTACATGTGATTTCCACTCTGTGGCATCCCAGAAAAGGTAAAACTGTGGAAACAGGAGATCTCTGATTGTCAGAAGCTTGGCTGAGTGGGAGAGGGAGAAGCAGGTTCAGGAAGGAGAGAGAATGAGGTGAAACATGGGATTTTAGGGCATAGAAGATGTTATCTGTGCTGCTCCATGGTGGCTCCGTGCCACTGTGCTCTTGTCCAAACCCACAGAGCGCAGGACAGGCAGAGAAAACCCTGCTGAGTGCGGTGGATGTCAGTGAGCAGCCATGTGCCACACTAGACCGTAAGCTGTGACCCAGAGAGATACTCAGCCGGATGTCAGAAGAGGGGACCAAGCCAGTCCCACCTGCCACCTGAACATGGGGGCAGCCTGAGGCCCAGACAAGGTGTATGGGGAAGGCCCATCTGCTGGGAACCTGCTCAGGTGAGAAAGATGAGGTGACAGGCCAGGCCATGAGCTGCACACACGCTCTGCACCATAAGTGTTGGCTTGCACAGCAGGTGTCTGACATCAGGGACAGTGTGGGGCCCAGCCCAGAAGGTACCTGTGTTCCCCAGGGCTATATTGAGTGTAGTCACATGATACAAGTTCCAGGACCTGAGAAGGGCAGATGAGGACAGTGTAGATCTCAGTGCATGCTCAGCACATACTTGTACAGAGCACCCCTGCACATGTACACACACATAACAGTCCTGCACACATATGTACCCTTATACAACATAGCCGCAGATGTACACACATACACAATAGCCCTCTACACATGTGTACACAACAGCCTTGAACATACATGTACTCTTGCACAGAGTTTCATGTGCTCACAGGTCCTGGGGTGCTGGAATGGAGCATGTTCTGAGCATGAGGACAAAGACATGGGACACAGACATGGGAGCCTCGGGGGAGCAGGAAGCCAGGACTCAGGAACAAGGTTCCGATCTGCTCGGTGGTCCTCTGGTCCAAGTGTCCTCTCTGCAGCTTGAAGGCATGGATGGCAACACAGCATCTTGTAATTTGAAGGCAAAACATAAGCAACAGCGCTGCAGTCCAGGAGGCAGGAGTTCGAGGCCTTGGCAGGTCTTCACGTGTGTGGCCCTCCATTAACCTCCAGCCCCCCTCTTTCCAGGTCACAGTGAGAACTACAGGGGCACAGGGGCACACAGGTCCCTTCTGAACACCTGTGACCTTGGCTGTGGCCCTCCTGGACACGACCTGTCTCTCCCATTTCCTGTCCCAGAGTCCTGAGCAGAATCCCAGCCACCGCACTCACAGCAGAGCAGAACATCTCCCAGGGGAGAACCCAGACTGTATTCAACCACTGCCCAAGAAAGGAGGAGGAGCCCTCACGGCCCCGCTGCTGCAGCTGGGTGTTTGCCAGTAGAGCAGCAGAGAATGCTGCTGATCCCCAGGGCTGCGCTTTACCGCTTTACCAAGCAGAGCGGCTGCGTTTTCTCCCTCCCCTGTGACTCAGGAGCACGCATTGCATCCTAAATGATTTACTTACTGTGTGGACAGCTTTGTGTTGTTGTTTTTTGTCCCATATCCCTTTGGACAGATAACCCAAGATGTTTCCTTTATCCACAAAAAATATGGAGATGAGAAACAGTTTTCTAGGAGTAAAGGAAGATATAATTCTAGGATTTTTATGGAAAATGAGAAAAAAATCAGAAGGTTTATGTGAAAAAAAGTCTCAGAGCCAATTCAGGGGACAGTTAACAATGCCCCCTTCACTCCCAGAGTGCTCTGGCTTGAGAGAAATGCCATGATTAGATTCCTCAGAACCCTTAATTCAGGAGGGGCCAAGGTGAGAGCACCAGGGTGCGGCAGTCCCACAGACGCTGGAGAGAAGACACGGGGTTGCTGATGATCTCTTCCTACTTCACAGGCCCCACAAAACCTCAATGTTTGACCTGGACCAGGGCTTGTTAGAAAAGCAGAGCCCCAGGCCAGTCCTGCAGATCTGGAATCTGCAGCCAACAGCACCAGGGACCGTGTCATCCTCCTGGGTGTCAAACCCTGGCCAAGCACAGCACGCCAGAACCCTGAGCGTGTGAGCTTGCTGCCTTCCTGCGGTCAACTGGGATTCTCAGTGCTCTTCTAGAGCTTCTGCACCATGGGCCCCAGAGGTGATGCAGCCACATCCGGGACCTTTCTAAAGAGTAGTGGGTACAGAATCACTCCACTAGGGGACAGTATTCCCTCTGCACTATCCTAGACTTTGCCTTGGTACTGCTGATGCTGGGTTATACTGAACAGGGTGACTTGAGTGCAGGGAGATTTTCATGAGATGATAGAGAAATGTGTAAAATTTTTCATAAGTGGATCTGCAGGAATGGCTGATATAGGAAGTTACTATTACTCCAACGGTACAGTGTGAATGAAGTCCATTTGTACCTGCTGGGGCACATGGCCAGTCTGGCTTTCAATTCTGGCTCTGTCACTTACCAGCCTTGGAAACTTTAGCAAATAACCTTGCCTCTCTGGACCTCAGTCTGTTGCCTGTGCAGTGGACGCCAGGATCTCAACCCCTGGGTGCTGTTGGGAGCTAAGGGTGAGCTGGGGTGAGCACACAGAGCATCTGGCATCAAAACCAGCCCTACAAGGTGAGAAATGCAACCAGGAGGTGACAACTGAAGCACGCATTGAGCTAGAAAAGACACCCTGAGACATGAGCATGCCCAGAAACACAGGCTTACACTCTTGAGCCTGCATGGGAAGTGCAGGCTCTGTGGCCACTTTTTCCAGGGGGACGCATGCTGAGCTGCAGGCGCAGGCTGGCAGCAAGTCAGTCAGTAGCATGCCCAGACGCTTGCTCTCAGATCAGCATTTTCTGGAAAGGGCCAAACAGTACCTGTTTCAGGCCCCTGGGCCATGTGGTCTCTGTCCTGACTGCACAAAAAATAGCAATAGCTGATCTGTCTTGGAACACATGGGACATACTGTGTTCCAATAACAGCTTGTTTACAAACACAGGCTGTGGGCAAGATTTGTCTCATCCTTTCCATTGCTGATAGAGTTAAAAAAATAAGTTGTGAATTTCATCACCTACAAACTTCCTAAATAATAAGGATCTCAAAAAAAAACATTAGTATCTTGACATCCAATCTAACCAATGTTTAGGAAGATGATTTCTTTGTTTCTGTTTTTGTTTTTCAAGGAAGAAACAATTCTGTTCTTAACTTAGAGAAATGACTCTCAAGAAAATGTATTCAGCAGAGGCATATTCCCTCTCCTGTATCAGAAAATGTCCCTCACACAGCACATGCAAATACATTGAAGTACTTCCTTATTCAAAAGTGGTGGAAGTTTGGAAAAACAAAGGCTCTCATGCCAAGACCTGCATGGGAACAGAGAGGTGAATGTGTGGAGGGAGTGGGAGCTAGGCTCTGTCCCTGTCCAGGCTTGGGCTGGTGGCAGCTGGCCAGTGCTAAGAGCCAGGCTTCCTCAGGCCTGGCGAGGCACAAGGAAGCCTTCTTTCCCTGTCAGAGAGGAAGATGGGGCCCAGGTGTTTCCGTGACTCCATCACTAGCTTATTGAGATTTGACTGCATGCATTTTACTAAAAGATTCTAAGGGGTTTTCTGGCAGGCTTTTCCATGGTAAGGTCAGAAGGAGTGGACTGGGGGCTGGAGTCAGCAGAGGAGCATTGTAGGTGGAGAGCACAGGCTTCCAGGAGCTCCTGTAGGAGACGGACAAGGTCTTCCTTTTGCCCCATACATGGTGGGGCACAGGGGCAGGGACACCATATGCACTATGCATTGACATTTGCTACATACAGAGAAGAGCTCTTCTCCACTCAAGTGATCCATAGCTCTGTGCAGAAGTGACCATGAGACTAGACTGTTGTCAGGAAGAACTCATTTATACAGCAAATCAGATCATTTCCACCTTTTGCTCCAAAGCCAAGAAACGCCCCCTGTGGCTGCATCCACAATTGGAGCCTAAGTCTATGCCAGCCAGCCCAGGGGAAGAAGTGGCCTAGCTAGTCTCCTGGCAGTGGGGACCTCTGTGCATGACCCCAGATCTGCCCATAGATCTCAGATGTCTCAGAAGTCAAATCTTCGATAGCTGCTTGGCCCATTGCTGGTCTGGCCACTCAAGGATAACTAGAAAGCCTTGTATTCAAGTTGGAAAATCCTAAGTTCCATGTCCAAAGTCCTGGCATTGTACTTATTTTAACTAAGTTATCTTGTATTCTGTAAAAGTTTATTGAGCAAACAATTTTTAAATAGAGCCAAATGTGCCTGGGTAACAGAGTTTAGAGGGTTTTGATGCTCACCTAAGTGTCTGCGTCCCTCCCACACATTGGGAGGTTTTCTGACAGAATAGAGGGGTTTCTAGTTTTATAAAATGCTTTAAATCTATCTTTCTCCACTGATTCCTTCTGTTTCAATCATTGTGTATTCTGTGAAGAAAAATTATCAAAGCAAGTATTTGCTATTTCATTTTTAATAGTACTTTTTCCTGTCATTTACCTTTTATAGTTTTCAGTTGAAGATGTAAAAACACTTCATTCTTTGTCTGCAATTAACTTATATTTCAAACAGTTGAGAGATTTAAAAAATTACGATTGACCCTGATTCTTAGATATATAATATATTTTCTGTATATTTTTACTGTAAGTTAGTTTGAAAGCAGCAATTTAAAACCCTCTTGAATGGTTAGCTTAGGCTAAACAACCACCATCACATAAGATCAATTCTACAATCAAATTAGCAGTCAAATAACCAACGGCAAGTGGAAAATCGGTCAATGCGTTATTTCTCCTATAGCCTAATTCCAAATGAGACATTTAAAAAATGTAAATCTCTCTTTTCAATGTTGCACAACCATCGTCAAATATTTCTATGAGTAGGAAAATATGTATTGAAATAGTGGCTACCTATCAGGACTGATCTTAAGTCTTCCAACCGTCAACTCTCAGAAGAGACATCTGGACCAGCTGGAGCCCCGGGCGATGGAAAACAGCCCTCAAAGCCGAAGCTCAGCCTCTACACAGTGGGAAAACTATGTCCCGGGGCCTTCCTTGTACAGATGTAGAAAGTGGGGGCAATGAAGCAATTATTCCACTGGAGAAAAAAACATTGCCACAAATACTTTAACTGAATGAAGAATCATCTCTGTATGATGAAAATTTGGTCTCTTTTTTTAAATGTTAAGATTCTAGCTCCTCCCCTTTTTAAAACAAAAAATGGTTAAAAGTTAAACTAACTTGTCTTACTAGATGCCTACCTTACCCCCAGGACCCTGCCTACTGTGTCATTTTATAGGTAGTTTCCCTGGTAAACACGTAAATCCAGAGAAGGATTGCTACACAGAGTTGCTGAGCTGATGTGACCTCTGGGACTTCTCTGCTGTGCAAGGCTATACTTGGTTCATGGCTGGGGAGAAATCAGCCCATACTCTGACCTTTGATAACCTGTAAACATAACTTGCAGAACAAGTTCCAACCATCAGCACGAGCAGCAAGCCATTGGGAGTTCCAGAGCCTCCAATCTGATTCCACTTATGTTTGCCTGAATCAGTAAATCCAAAGGAGTCCCTTAAACTCTATGAGACACATGTTTCTCTATCACAGGAGACTTTAAATCTCTGGTCACCTCCCACACAAAGTCTGTCATTTTACAGCTCATTCTACACAGCTGGCAAAGTTCCCTGTGTTCTGTAAACTGTGGATTCCTTTGCAATGTGGTGAAGTTAGCCTCATGAACTATGATTCTCTTCCCTTTCTTCTGTTGTCTTCTGTGCTAGCTGAGTTTGTTCGCAACTTGGGAAGATACTTTCTTCCAAGATGTCTTTCCCTTCCCAAACTAGAGAGGGTAGGGCATTTCTCTAGGACTTTGGGTCCTTCACTGGGCTCTAGAAGTCACACTGACCTGACTGCATGAACCATCTCACTTGTATCACTCACACAGTCACACACAATGTGACTGTCTGAAGTCACATTGCAGGTGGTTGCTTCCATAAAGAAAGCAGGGGCACAGACATGCATCTTTGAGCAGGAGAAGGAAACAGGAAACGATGAGCGATGGATAAATGTGCAATTTCTGAAGGTTTTTCTCAGCCTTGCTGTCCATATCTGCTTTAGAAAAGTCATCCACTTTTCTTCCTGGTTTATTGAGTATTAAATGAGCTAATACAGTGCAATATATGTAAAAGAGTTCATATATCCCTTATAGAAATTCCTCATTGTCACAGAGTGATCTCAGATCTGAGATCCTGGGGGACTGTCTTTTGTTGTTTGTGGTGGCCTTGGGGCCACAACAAGTCATTTGCAAATTTTTCTAATTACACTTATAGATTTTGAAACTGGTTTCCTAATCTCCAGCAGTAAACCATGCTGGGAAATAGGTAGGAGAGTGACTATAATCTCCACTTAATGATTTAAAGGGGATTAAAAAGAAATCAGTGTACAGCCTCAGGGCACAGATTTGATGACTTTGGGAGAAGATGTGGGGCCTACACTCAGACTTCTCATTAGCTACTCTCATTTCCTGTTGTTCTTCACAAGAATTTCAGACTTTTAAACACTTGTGTTCTTAAGATTTCCCAGCTAACACCTCACTGACTGTTAAAACAGAGAGAAAACTTGTTTTTCTGAAACAAGTTCTTACAATGTTGCCCAGGCTGGTCTTAAACCTGCTATCTTCTCATTTCAAACTTCAGAGGATATGCAATTACAGACATGTACCTCTGTGCCAAATTTAGAAGGAAATTGTTTATCACTGTTCATTTACCCTGAGAGCCCCGGGTGGTGACCCTATGATATCTAGATGAGCGTGGGTAGTTTCTGCTGTTCTAATTCCTGTTTGTGCTGCTGGGATTAAATCCAGGGCCACTTGCATACTATGCATATGCTCTGCCACTGAACTGCATGCCAGAACCTGCAGGTGCATTTCCTCTCCACCTGGACATCTGTGTGAACACAGAAGGGTTATATCTGGAGAGTGCTACAAGACGTGGTCATTGGCTTCAGGAAGGTCCCAGCCACACACCTATACTCCAGCTAGGAGAGCCCTGTTTCCCTGAAGCAACCCTCAAATTGTTGGTGCTTACCCAACTCACCCATGCAGATGATTCCATGCAGGTATTGTAAATGGAAGTGATGACTCAGTGGGTCTGAGATGAAGCCCGAAATTCTGCATTTCTGCCTATTCCCAGGGACCATGAAGAAAAGTCTCAGACCTGGGATCTCATCTTGTGTTTCAGAAGAGGTGTGTCATTGTACAGACATCATAAACCACGTTTCTGTGATGGAGTAAACAGATTCTTTGAGCTTCTTCTGGTATCACTTAATTGAGGTGCAAGGGTCCACAAGCCTTAGAGGAAACTTCTCTTCCCAGCAGACACGGGTCTGTGCTCCATCACATGGCTTAGGGCTCTAGCAGAGCAGGGGGTAAGTGGGAAAGGCAGCTCCTTCATGATTTCCTATTACTGTCATCAGTCATCAAATCTGTCTGAGAACTGGCCCAGTGCCACACAGATATCAACTCACTTCACCTGGGAGCTAAGACTATTCTAGAAAAGTTTCATGACATGTCACATGTCATAAGAAATCATATATAACTTGGTCTCTATGACCATTTCCTGGTATAGAACTCCTAAAACTCTTATGATTACTTTGGTGACAGGTGTGTAGGAGGCAAGCTTTAGTCTAATGTTTTCCCAGTGCTATTTTCTGGATGACAAGTCTTTGGGTCTAGTCAAAGTCCCCACTTGGTGAGCTCCAGGATGGCACTGATCACCAGGAAAACCAAGCCTCATTGAGGATCCTGGAGTTGTCAGCTCCATCCACCATTCTCCTTGGCAGGGAGGAGCCCTGGAGTGAGTTAATAATCACTCCAAGGTGAGAAAGTTCAAACTCAGTCACTCCTGTGTGAGGGAACCCCCATATAACCCCCCCAAAAGACTGGCCCACAGGGCCGTAGCATTCAACTCCAGGGCACAAGAGTCTGTGCTTGAGATCCTTCTAGACCTTGTGAACCATTTTTATCTGGCTAATCATCCATATCCTTCATTTTATTATGTAGTAAACCTGGAAGCTTAGGTATTTCCTTGAGATCTATGAGCCATTCTAGCCAATGACTGAACATGAAGAGAGGTTGGGAGAACCTCTGACTTAGAGCCAAGTAAGAATTTGGAGGCACTGTGATAGTTTTCCACTCACAGTGAGGAAGAACAGCCTTTGAGGACCAAGCCTTAATGCACAGGTCTGTGCTGACACCAGGTAGCTATGTCGGCCGGGAGCTGAACTCTGTGAGGTACCAGTTTATGTTCTGAGGGAACTGGAGTGAAAAGTGACTCTTCAGATACAAGGGACCCTCAAGAAAGTATCAGTGAATTTCTCAACAGAAACTCAGAGAAAGGAAGGGAGGAGGGTGATACATTTAAAGTGCTGAAAGAAATAAATAATCATGACTTCTATGTCTGCAAAACTATACTTCAAAATTAAGGTGAAATTTAGTCATTGCCAGATGTGCAAAACTCACCAAATTTATCATCACTAGATCTGTTCTACAGAGAATGCTAATAAGTCCTTTAAGTGTAAATGGACACTGAACAACATTTCAAAGCCAAATGAAGATATAAAAGTTTCCTGTAAAGTTAATATGTGGACAAATATAAAAATGAGTAATACTGTTCCTCTAGTTTATACTTGCTTTTATTTTTTTTTACAAGATTTAAAAAGTAAATACACAAAAAAATTATGGAACTTTAATTTACAGATGACATATAAAGATAGGATTTATAACATCAATGATATAAGGTAGAAACATAAAGGAGTACAGTTTTTACTTTATTGAAAGTAAATCAATACAAATTTAAAATATCTAAAAACCAACTAAGCCAAAATGAAGGTAGTAATTAAGAAAACAAAGAGGAGAAGCTATAAAACTCACAAGAAAAATGGCAAAAGTAACTTCTTCTGTATCGGTCATGACTCTGTTAGAGTGTGTTCTCCAAAAGTATAAAAGTGAAACTCAATCCCCAAGGTCACCTGATGGGAACTGCTTGGGTTTTGAACACCCTGCAGGCATGAATAAAGTTGATGGCAGAAGGGCTGTGGCGCTAAGTCTGAGCGGTCTTGCTGTTGTTTCTCCAAGTCTCTTACTCTTCAGTCTTCTGTCATGAGATAATTCAGAAGGAAGCTCCTCACCAGCTATGGGCCCTCAACTTTGGACTTCTCATCCTCTGTAGTGGTAATAAATACATTTCTCTTCATTATAAATAACTTTTATTTTCTGCTAGAAAAGTAAAAATGAATTAAAACAGATATAAATAGATTATACTCTCAACCAAGCCATACACAAGCAGAATGGATTTTTCTTGTTAAAAAACCAAAGAGATCCAATTTTCGGTGGTCTAAAAGAGACTCATATTATAGCTAAAGACATACATTAGCTGAAAGTGAACGGATGGGAAAAGATATTTCATACAAATAATAGCCAAGACAAAGCAGGAGTGGGTGTACTGTCCCTAGACAAAATGGGCATTAAATCAAACTTTGTTACAATTGATAAGGACATTATATAGTAATGACAAATACAATTCTATAATAATAACAACTACGCTTTCCCCAGCCCTTGTGATTTTTGCCTCTTGGGGAATGCTTGAGGATTAGATTAATCCTACTCAACTAGGAAGTTCTAGGGAGTCTTGAATGTACCTCTCTGTGCTACTTTGCCCAATGATGAGTACTTTGAGGATATGATTTGTAGGTAAAGACTTAATATAAAACCTATTGTTTATTTTACCAACATGCTCCTCCTCTTCCCTCTCCTTGCTGCTCCCTGTGTATGTCCTGACCCCTCATGAGCTTGTAACTCAGATCCAGTGGGTGCAGGTGTGGAAACCCTAGTGGTATAAAAACCCTACTGGTATGAACATCAGCACCCAGGTGTGTAACTCAGAAATAAAAAAAAATCACTTCCTCCAGCACCAGTCACAAATCCATGTACTGGATTTTGGACTTCTAAGGTGCATGTGTGAAAAGCTCTGTCCCTGGTGAGACACTGGTGAGAGATGTTTAGGCCATAGGAAAAGGATTTTCTGGGAAGTTCTGGGAGCACTGGAAGGTGTCCCCAAACAGGGCATGAGAAAACTCTAGAACTTTATCTTTTTTTTCCCTTTTGCTTCCTGTCTGTGAACTGAGCAGTTTTGCTGTCACACACTGCTGCCACTATGGGCCACTTCACGGTGAACATAAAGTCATGAGGACATTGCTCTTGGACTGGAACCTCCAAAACTATAGCCATGAGAAGCCTCTGTCTTTATGAGTTGATGGTCTCAGGTTTACTCTTATAGTCATGGGAAACTCACAAACATATCCTATAATGACATCATAATACATGCATACGTATACTTCCTGGTAACCACATTCCTACACTCATTCTTGCACACACGTTCACTATATGGTGCTGTATAGAAAGTAAAAGAACTAACATCTGGGATGACAGTGGTATACAGAGCACTCTGGCATGTGGTTATCAGGACTGTCTTCCTGTTGGCCCCCCAAGGCCCATGAGAAATGATGGCAGTGGCCATTCTGCAGTCGAGGAGTTCACAGAGGAGAACTCACTGTCACAGTGGCTTCTTCCCCCGGAATGGATCTGGACCCTTACCACCATTACTGTGGCACTCAAGAGACACAGGATGATGCCCACTTTGGGCATGAGGGCTTCTGTGCTGGTTTTGGTTTTCTGCAATGTACTGGTTTTTCCTTTCAGGATCTCCAAAAGGAGTAGCTTTCCTTTCTGCCCAGAGAGAAAAGTAGCTTTGGACTCTTGTCCACACTCAAGGGTCACTATAAACAGTAGATTCTACTGGGCTCAGAATTCCTGAAAACTCAACCTCAGGGAGTTTCTAGGAAGCACCCTGCTGTACAGCAGCCTATGGAGAATGCTTTCTTTGGTATGAACTCACAAAAGGTCAGCCTGGGTCTCTCACTGCAGCAGAACAGACTTTTTGGTGCTGTTTCTCTGAGGCCCCCTCTATCCTTTGTATGCAGAGGGTCTTCTAGGCAGGTGCAGCCAGGCCAGGGAGCAGATGTCTCTGACCTTTGGCCTGGCGTGGGGCTCCCCAAACATGCTGACAATGCCAGCGACATTTGACCTCTGCCCTCCTCCTCTGTCTTCCCATTGTGGCCGGCATTTATCTTCCCCTGCCACATCTCTGAGAATGGGGAGACTGTGGATTGAATCATGATTATTACAACCTTCCTCGGCAACACCATAATCAGACCCAGGTCCTGCAGATTTAAAATAAGACGCTTTAATATTTATCCTTTATGCTATCTTTTCACTTTTGTTCTTGAGTCTTTACCAAGCTATTTTGCCTTTCCATTTTTTGCACGTGTCTTAGAGCTGGATATGCCATGTAAGCCAGATATTGAATTCCTGGAAAGTCACTACCTAATGCAGGAGGAGGTAGAAGGACACATGGCCTGGCCTGCCTTTGAGGGTTTGTTTCTGCAAGAAAAGACCTTGGCTGACCCCCAGGTCCTGCATGGTCCTCTACACCAGTCAGTTTCTTGCAGTGACAAAAGCCCTGGATCTCAGAGGCTTTTGGGAGCAGGGGTAGACTTTATGCCCTTGGTCCCCAGGAAGGACCTGTCCTTCTTCAACCCAGGGCAGACACAAGGGATCTGGTGGCATCCAGAACAGTCTATGAAGCCTGCATGCATGACCCTGACACAGCTCATGTATGCTCGTCATACCCATTGGTCCAGGATGAGGAAGGGCCAGGCACATCGCTCAGCCTGGAGAGCCCCACTAGTTCTATGATGTAGAGTAAAGTGTGTCACGCCTTAAGAACAGGGGCTAACCAGTGTCTATAGCGTGACCCTGAATACCCACAGCATTGTCACTATGGATGGCTGCCGCAGCTCACAGTGCTAACGAAAGTGTCCCACACAGAGGCTGGGGTGGGGACAAAGGGAACCACACACAATCTCTGCCCTGGAGGGTCCCTTTTCCTTGTCACCTCCCTTCTGCCATGCAGCAGCCAGGGATCCTCTAGGCAGGGTTCCCAGTGTGAATTCTGCAGCCTGTGACCAAAGCGCTGCCTGTTCCAGGCCACCGAGTTGGTCAAGGTCTCTGTCTCATTGTGTTTGCTTCTGCAAAACTGAAAACCAAAAAAGCTCTGTTGCTGAAATGAGGCATAAATGAGTGAAATATTAGAGAGGCTTGTCACAGGTGGCGGCAAAAACAAGCAACAACAGGAACTCGAAAGTCCCACGCTGTGGGAAGCTGCTTCCTCGTCAGCACAATGGGCAAGGTGAGGACCCCGCCAGGTGGAGGCAGTCAGATCCGCAGGGGCAGGGGCACTCACAGAGGATGAGTGGAGAGCCAGTGACATGAGCCTGAAAAATTCAGGCAAGCTCTTGAGTGATACTTGGAAAGGAATTGTAATAACACCGATCATGATGGTGCTACAATATTAAACGGAAGAAGAAAGCAACAGACATGTACCTAAAGCATATACACAAGGATTTGGGGTGGTGCAGAGGGCTGTGTGGCTCTTTCTTCATTTATTTCACTTCTGTGCTGTGCCAGCTCGACAACAAGCGTGAGTCATTTGGGCCTTGGAAAACTTCTACCTTCCAAAGTGAACACAAGGAAAGCCCGGGGGCGGGGGGAGTGGCTTTGTGGATAAACCGTTCTGTGTGGTGGCCTGAGGTGACTGGTGGCTCCCTGCACTCCCTCTCTAGGAGGAAACCACTCCAAATCTGTCCCCAGGTGGCTCCTCCGCCAGGTGCACAGCATGTGTGACCTGGGCTAGGGCTGGGATGAGCAGAACTCACCTGGACAGAACTGCCCGCCTGATGTTCCCAGTTCTCTTTGTACACGTGTCCTGTCCTTCTCAGAGCATCTTTGGAGGAGGACAAAAGTTTCTGAAGCCTCCTCTGTGCTTGCTTGACTGCAAAGAATCCATGGGGATAATATTGTGCTGCAAAGACACCAGGCAGGTAACAGCCACTTAACCTCCACCAGCAGGAAGATCTCCGGAGCTGTGGGAAGGAGCCACCCAACACCTGCCAGCCAGAGACTGTCATGTATCCTCTGGGCATGCATGAAAGTTGGACCATTTCATTTTTATTTTGTGTAGCTGGTGAGCTCCATTTCAGAAAGGGTTTCAGATTTCTGCCGCTGCAAGTAGCTGTCTCAGCACAGACAGAGCTGCACCTTTTGGGGAGCCATGGGCTTTACTTTTGAGGACTTCTGTGTGCTCTGGAAGCAGATGGATTGTGACAAGGGAGGAAACCAAGGATACTTCAGTGAAGAGACGCTGACATGCACATGACCACACTGGTCACATTCCCAATGACAGCAATATGCCCTGATGCATGAGCTCAAACTCAGTGCTGTGTGCCCCTCCACCCCAGCCCTATGCTCATGGGAAGCACTGTCACCATGATGGCTCTCTTGGTCACTAAGCCAGAACCAGCCACCTAATGAAATAGCTCAAGCTGGTGACCACAGAGAGATCAGAGTCACCTAAAGGTGACCTCAATCTGCCTGCTTAGTCTGCCACCAAGGGAGCATCTCCCATCCATACAGCTGCCTGGTGACTGTCACACACACTGGTAGCATGGAACCAAACTCGGCCAGAGAGGATTACGAGGAAGAGGGTTGTGAGAGCCCTGGGAGCAGAGGCAAGGGGCCCCCTTCCGGGACAAGCTGCTCCCCAGGATTGTGTGGGGTCTGCCATCCCCGAGCTCTGTATCAGCTGACAGGGACACTATGTTGTCAGTGCCATCACCTGAGCACACTGCTGAGGCTCCCCACCTCTGGCCAGGTCTCCAGGGCCTGTACTGGTGGGCCCACCCTGCCTGGGAGTCCTCTTCACAGGGGTCCCATGGCATGAATGGAAGAGGGTCACAGAAATAAGGCTGTGGGTCTCTGCAGGTGACCCTGCCATGATGGAGTGGGGCTGCTGGATGCTGTGCTTGCCCCAGAGATCATCTCTAGGCTCGGTCTCAGTGCCAGGATCACCCTCCCTGGATCCCTGTAGCCAGGATCGCTCCTGTTTGGAGCTGGGACTCTCTGTCATGGTGAACAGCAGAAGAGCTGAGGTGAGACTCTGCACCACCAATGCACTCACTAATCCAAAGAGCACCAAAGCTTTAGCTCCCTCAGCCACCGACCTGAAGATCTTATGTCAGAAGCTGCCTGGGCCCTAAAGCCCCTCACATGCTCCATCTCTGCAGCCTGGTTCTGAGACATCACTGTGCCTTGTGTGGTGGCCATGCTCTGTCACCAGCAGGGTCTGATGAGCTTGACTTCGCTGATGTGCAGGCTTCTCCCATGTCTTCTATGAGTGGCTGGAAGGTCACCTTTTTCCCACCAAGCAGTAACTTGGTGAGTAGTCCTTCTTTTTTAAACAGTCATCCCAAGATAGTAGGTGAAAGACAGCAAAGCAGTTGGCAGTTGACAGGGGCATGCAGGCAGCAGGATTGAGGACACCTGCTGTGTGTCTGGGGCTGCAGTGAGGCTGATGGGGTGCAGGACCTCAGAAGAGGCCCAAGAGCAGCCTGTCTGCCTTTGCCTTGGGTCCCGATGCTGCAAGAGAGGAGACCTGCTGCCTCTCTCAGGCTTGCAAAAAGACTGCTCACCTGCTGTCTCGCATCTCCTTTCTCTCTCTCCTTTCCCTGTGATCACATAGGAAAATACTTGAGAATTATGATTAGGAGAAATTGAACTGAGGGGCAAGACAGGGGAACAACGTCTCAAAAATCATTCTGAGTCCTCAAAGCAGTTGAGTACCATAGAAACTACCAAGAACTCATCACTTCCTGCAGCTATCAGCTGTCTCCAGTGGAGGGCGTTTTATCTGAACTGGTTTCCGTTCTTGGCATCTTGGTGGGACAACTGACAGACACAACAAATGTTACGTTCAATGAAAGGTAACCTAACAAATCCATACTCTTTTGTCCTCTTCTCGGTTTGGGGCGTGACCTCAGTGGTGGACAGTTTGCCTTTCTGTGGGGAGAAGAAAAAGACTCTTCCTTTGTTTCTCCATCTCTGCTCCAACCCTCTAAAGGTAACCGGAAGTGGAGTTCCAGCCCCTGGGAGCCACCCCAGGTCTCTGGGTCAAAATCTACAGCTTCCTAGCCTCGTCTGAACAATGCCCCACACTGAGCATTTTTAGTAGTGATGGGGGACATGGTTGGCATTACCCAGGGATAGTCAGAAGAGGAATCGTAGGAGCAAACCTGGGTGCACCATCGCCCTGGGCCCAGGGGACTCTAAGGTCCCTCCTGGCTGAAGCAGCCTAAGTTCTGGAAACTCCAGCCCCCGAGTGTGTATCCCCAGAGGGCCCATGGAGTCTCGTGAGCTGTCACACACTGCCCACCTTTAGCTGCAAAAGGCAAATGAACTCTACAGGGGACATAGCCAGTTCTGATTTAAATTTAATCTGTGCGGTCAATTATTTGTATAATAATAGAGGAAAATAAAGGCTATTTCACAAAAGTCAACTCTCTAATTTCAGAGCCTTTAAGACATTTGAAAAATGCCTTGTGCAATTATGTGGCGCTTAATACTCAGATAATGGAACAATGAAAGATGTCTGTTTGCATTTTGTAAAATTAAACTGTATGCAGTTATTTATCTTTTACCTTAATTGTTTGAGCTTGTTTCTAATGTAAACTGTTGTAATTTTAAATAAATATAATAGAAAAAACTTTCATAGGTATCAAGAATCCAGAGTAAATTTACTTTGCAAATAGGCTGTGTAGGTATGTTTTATGCCGAGGATCTTAAACTGACGCTTTCATTCAAAAATACTTCGAATTACTCACTGTTTGCCCATTTGAGGTCATGGATTTGGAGGAGTCGAGCTTTCACAATGGAGTGCGGCCGGCTGCATCTCCTCCAAAGCCTGGAATACGGTAAATATGTAAAATCGATATGCAAGAAGATGACAAGCACAATTCTAACCAACTTTTTAAAAGTATATGGAACTTCTTTTCTCCTTTTTTTTTTTTTTTTTTGAGACAGGGTCTCGCTTTGTAGTTCAGGCTGACGCTGAGCTCAGCCTCAAACTCACATCACAGCAATTCTCCTGTCTCTGCCTCCCGCGTGGTGGGATTACAGGCGTGAGCCATCACGCCCTGCACTGTGGAATGTGGTACTGATTGCTGCTGGGCATGAGTCTCCACGCCCAGTATTGTTATGTGATTACCGAGGATCAGGGATCGAAGCTAGGCCCTTGCGCTTTCAAGAAAGGCGCCCGAACTACTGAGCTAAATCCCCGGCCCTCTTTTCTCCATTTTTATATGCTTCTTTCTTAGTTACATTTTATATGCTCAATAAGTTCTCCCTTCTAGGAATATTGTTCATCTGCTTAGTGTATTACATGGACCTACCATGGAAGTTTGAAACTTTTGGGGGGTGGGAACCAAGCAATGGAATGTGAATGTGTCTAATAATACATAAAATCATCAATACAAGCCGGATAGACTGTAGTTCCAGTTCCAGGCTGAGGGTGAAGCTCAGTGGTAGAGCACTTGCTGAGCATGTCCCAAACCTAGGACGGGATGACCCCCAGGCCCTGCAGATTAATGAACCAATCAGTTACCGTGTTGTGAGTCTTCTTGCCATGATGACGGCACCATGACTGAAAACACCTGTGTGCCAAGTAAACTCAGAGCACAGAGCGCTCATCACTCTGTGGATCCAGGCCTCATGCCCAGAGGCACACCCCTCCCTCTGGTGCAGGTGGCCTGTAATTTTCACACAGCGCTGAGTCAGGGTGGCACACGCTCAGCATAGCTAACTCTGCAACTGGATTGAGATTCCAGCTCTGCAGTTGTCTGTCTGTATCTGACTGCGGAGGAGTCACCTGGAATTCCCGAGCCTTAGTTTCCTCTTTGAGAAACAGGTCATGGTGAGGGGTGTTTGTTTTTAGCAAGAATTGGAAATATTAATATACTTTAAAATACCTTACATAGCACATGGCCTACAGTGAACTTTGGTGAACTATATCTTGGGTAAGTTTTGTTTTCAATAACTTTTTAATTTGTTGAAAACTCCCCAAGATACACAGAGAACTTCTTCAATTTGTTTTTCAGGATCTGCCAGCCACCCCAGCTGTGATGTGTCTGCTGTGAATTCCAGTCTGCTTCCTTCCACAGCGGCTGGCGTGGCCACCATGGACAACTGTGCACTCGACTATCAAATGCAAAATGCCAGAAGCAATGTGCAAGTTTCTAACGGAGCCCCTTTGAGCATGCTGTGGAAATCACACAGCACTCTGTTCACTGTCGTCACGGGCACGAGGCACGCCATGGACAGAGAGCCCCCACCGGAGAGGTGACACTGCACACCTGAAGTTGTTCAGCAGCCAGACGCAGTACCAGCCACAGTGGTGCTCTGAGTGCTATTTCCCCATTTGTTTTATTCTATTCAATAAAAGTCTTGAAGGGTAAGAGTAGTGTGGTCCAAGTATATCTGAGAGAAACTATAAAGTGCTTCCTGTAAGGGAAAAGAAGAAAATTACTTAATAAGAAAGTAATAAAGAAAATTACAGGCCTATAACCCTAGCCTTCAGGAGGCAGAGGCAGGAAGATTGCTGTGTTTGAGGCCTGCCTGGGCTACAAAGTGAGATGCTATCTTAACAAATAGAAAGAAGAAGGAAAGAGAAAGAAAACAAAAGAAAAAGAGAGGAGAGGAGAGACTGAGGTAGAGGTTGTAAAGTCTATAGTAAGAACAAATATTCTATCCATGAAGGGGAAGAAAACGTGCACCAGTTTTTCACTTGCCCCTCAAGCTGCTCGACCAGGGCCACAAGAGGTGTATGTGTGGGGATGTATATGCGGGCAGCAGGTGGCATGGTCTCCCTGGACTGGCTGGCTGTCCCCTAGAGTCCCATAACTTCCCATGGAGCACCTGGGCTCTGCTGCCCCTGCCTCTTCACTTTCTACTGGGTTCAGAAGATGGAGCAGGAAGCAGTGTCTACAGCCTCAGCCTGTTTTGCCCCGGCATTTCTGAGCATCCAACTACCAGAGGGAAGTGCAGGGTCATCTGCTTCAAGGACAGAGAATCACCGTAGGGCTCAAGGCAGCACAGTCAAATTGGTGCAAGAAGATTGTCAGCAGTGTTTGGAGCCCATTGGGATTTAGGCCACCCTGCAGCACACTTTCCCCTGCCACCCTAGCAGCCCTGTCCTGCAAAGCCCCTGCAAGTCCTCCGGGCCTGGCCCAGCCACTGGCATGCTCAGGGCAGACTTCTCCTAGTGCCAAAGCTTGGACAGCTGTGCATGGTAGAGGGCCAGAGCATCTCATTGTGGTTCAGGAGCTACAACAAGGCTTAGGAAGGCTCGGTGCAAAACAGAGGCTCCTGTTCCAAGTGCCCGCTGCCCACTCTCACCTTGGCAGAGGAGATGACTTTCACTCTGCACTTGTTTTAGGGAGTGGTCTGTGCTGTGTCACAGAAAAGGCCTTCTGAGGCTTGGCTCTGGGAAACACAGCCTCATGAAAAGCATCAGCCCCCACTGTCTTTTCCCTTAGGCCTCCTGTAGACCATAGGTTGCAAGTGCAATGCCAAGAAGGCAGCTCTTCCTTCTAGCCCCATGTGGCATCCACAGCCTGGCGGTGGACAGAAAGCTCTGGAAAGTCCTGCAGGGAAGTAGCCTCTTTTTACTTCTGTCTCGATCAGTGCCACCCAAATCACCTGCCTGCTGAGCTCTGAAGAACTCTGGCGCACTTTCTGGAAAGTTCTACCCTAAATAATGTTGACTGCCTCAAAGGAGACAGGTTTGGGCTTTCATCCTATTCCAAGGATCTCAGCATTTTTTATCATTAAAATGTATTCATAACACTTAAAGTGTCCTTTTTCCTTTCTGGTGAACTTTTTATAATATGAAGCTGGTGATCATATTGTGAGAAACTGGGACAAAGGAAACTTTTTTTGTTTTGCAGTACTGGGGATTGAACATGGGGCCTGACAGGTGTGTTAGCAAGTACTTTATCACTGAGCCCCACTCCTAGTTCCCTTTGTCTTTTCAGACAGGGTCTCACTAAAATACAGAGGTAGATTTTTTAACTTGTGATCTTGTCACAGCTTTCAAATAAGCTGGGATTAGAATCATTCAGTACCTCTAGGGCCAGAAGCAAACTTCCCCAGTTAAACTTCTTTTATAAAATAATCAGTGGGAAAATAGAGATTGTACTCCATTTGCCTATAAGTTAAAGGGAAAGGTGCTGCACAGGTTTTTCCCTTTGAAGAAACGCTCCTGCCCTGATCGGAATCTGCAATGCCTCCACAGGAAGCGGAAAGTGATAGTCTCACCATTCCTGTGAGAAGCAGCAGACCCAGCAGCCAGCCACGTGTCCCAAGGACTGGGCCGTGAGGAGCCGTGCAGTCCCACCCTTCTGACGCACTCGTGGCTGCATCAGCTGGATGGCTGCAGTGATAACACCAGTCCTGCGCAGGCTGCATCCAGGGGAGGTGACAGAGCCAACAAGGAGGCAGTGAGGAGCTCCCAGCCATCTCAGCCTAGCAACCGTGCCTGGCTCCCCCTGAGCTTTCCTGCGGCATCTCGGCTTGTTGGAACGGGAACTATCACACTGGCCTGTTTCAGTTGTAAAGCTCCCTCCATCAAGGATGATCCGGTGGCCAGTTCCACTCGGTTCAGAGCACTGTAGATGCCATATTTAGTTTGACCCAGGCCATTTAGAGTCATTAGCCAGCTCCCTGGGTGGCGATGGCCGTGCAAAGTCACATGTTTCTCTAATACCTGTGGGCACCAAGTGGCATCTGTGTCCCACATATTCCTGGAGAAGAGCAGCAAGTTCAGGCTGGTCCTGGTGGATAGAAAGACCCCACCTCATGGAGGCAGTTTGAAACCTCAGTGGTCCTTCTCAGTCCTCACTGGTGGTACACATTTAAAGGCACGAAAGTGGAGTGGACTCAGAGCTTTAAGCACAGTCCTGTGATTGTGTGTGTCATGAAAGTGGTCTCTGTGCACCGCGAGGGAGTGCCACACACCCTGAGAGGCATCACGAGCCATGCTACAGGGTCAGCCTCTCCAAGTCCATGAGTTGAACAGTTAGACTAACTCTATCCATGGAGCCTGAACTTATGTGTGTGTATCAGCCATTTTCCTGTGAGACCAGCACCCACATTCACCACATAAAGGAAGAGAGGCTTCTTTTGGTCATCATCTGTCTTCAAGTCAGAAGTAGCATGGCAAAAAGACCTGGCAGAGGAGAGACACTCATTCAAAGAGCAAAATGAAGTGGAAAGAAAGGGGTCGAGGAGAAAATGCACCCCTTTTGGGTCACACTGCCCAGGGACCTCCTCTTCCCAGTAGGCCCCCCTCTAACAGCACACCCAGCTCTGAGCTCATCTGTGGATGAGTCCATTCCTGAGCGCCGCTCCCCAGGTCCCTCCCTTCCCACTCCCGTGATGCTTTCAGGACCACGTTAGGCCTAAACCCTAAGAATGTGAGACCCTCACAGAGGGCCAGTGAGCGAGTCCCTGCTAGAGAACACCTTGGGGTCACTCTAGGCTGACTCAGTTTCAGAACCACTTGCTCCTAGAAGCAGATAAGGCCAGCCAGCTGCCCCAGTAGGCAATGACACTGCATATTAGAAAGTGAGGGAGCTGGCATGGAGTAACCTCTAATCCTCTCTTCTTTTCTCCCCTCCTTTCTTCCTCTCCTCTTCAACATCCCCTTTCAGTCCTGTCTGCTATGTCTGTCCCTTTCTTCCCTTTCTTGCTCCGTTGTTCTCTCCTGCGCAGCCTGAGCAAGGCCCCTTGGTACCTGCCTTGTATGAAGCAGGGTCCTAGAAGCTGGCAGCATCTGTCTGGCACCACCTTTACCTGACACCAATTTTGCTTGAGAAACAACAGAATTCAACCTTCTGTTCTGAGTCAGAAGTCTGAGGGCAGAAACTTGGATGACTGAACTAGAGGAGGAGGAAGTCCTGTCCCTCTGCGTCGCCACCCTGTGGCTCCTCTCATCTCCTTTAGGTGGCGCCCTCCTACTGCACAGTAGCCAACCCCAAGCGTCCTCTCCACTCCAATTAGTATTCATTGTGCAAAAATAAGAAAATTCCTTCATTATGCGGGTGCCCGGCAGTGATCTGGTAATTAAGGTAGTGTGCTGGCATTTCCATTATAAACCTCACTTTTCTTGCAGAGTTGTAGCTCAGCAATAAAAATTTGCCAGCTAAGGCTTCACCTTAGGACATTTCAAAATAAACATTGCATTTAGCTCTTAGAGTCTCTCTCTTTGTCCTAATTAGGTATATCTAGTCTGAGCAGTTCTGTTTTCCATAAGCCAAAAAGGAGTCAGAATTCTATCTAGACATTTTGGTAATTTCAGTAAGGTAGCAGTTAGCATTTTAGTACAAAGAAATGATAAATAAATTTCCCTCCTGGATCACCCCAGCACACATATCCATGCCAGGGAAACTTGGAAATTTGTACAGTGGCGATGTGTCAGTTAGAAATAAAAATACAATACTAAATGTGAAAGTGTCTCAATTAAAAATTGCGAGGAATATTATCATGTGAGTTTCAAGATTTATATTCCCAAAGATATGTTAGGACTTTTTTCTATCACTTTCTCCTCTTCCTTCCACCCTTCTTTTCTTCCATTTTTCCTCTTCCTCTCTCCCTTTCTCCTTTCTTCTCTCTCTCCCTCTCTCCCTTTATTTTCTTCTTTTCTTTGGTTAGCCCTGCCACACTTAGGCAAAGCTGGCTCAAAACAGCTAATCTGAACCTCACACAAGTGTCTCTTTAGGACAGAAGACTCACATAATCAGTACACATCGCTGCTCCATTCTTTAGCCAAAACTTGACCTGGAATGAAGCAGAGGTGTGGGCCTCATGGTCCCAGGTCTCCATCCTGTGGATAGAAGCCAGGCTTCACCCTGACATGGCCACACATCACAGCCACCTCAGCAGCCTCTATCCACGGTGTTCTGTGAGCAGACATTGCATCAAATCACTCACCCTTCTAGTGGACAAAATGAGCTATCCAGTCTTGTTGAGAAATATCTGTCCATTCTTACTTCTTCCCTCCATCCACCAAGCCCATTAAGATGAAATCTCAAATTGCTGGTAGTTTCCACTGTCGATACAGATGCCTCTGCCTTTAAAAAGCATTGACAATTGATAGTGACTATATTCATTTGTTTTCTGTGACTATAACAAATTCCCTGAGGCTGAGTGCTTTATAAAGAAAAGAGATTCGTGTAGCTCAGTTTTGGAGACTGAACATCCATATCCCTCCTCCATTCTCCACTAGACATCAAATTTCCACATACAAATTTATAGAAGACATTCTCAAGCCATATCCAGACAATACTGAAATGTTTTTATTTAATTATCTGTAAGAATGTTGGTACAAAGTGGAATTTGTAAAATATATTTAAAAAGCAAACTCGGAGATGGCCATCACTGCTGACACTTCTCTGCTCTGTGCTCACTTTGAGTGATGAGAGTGAAATGACCCGTGTACGCGCTTGAAGAGTTCCATTTATAAAAAGGACATGGAATGTGTGTCACCCACTTCCTTGTCTGCCACTAGTTGTTATTTATGTTAGTGACACCAACTTGCTCTCTGGGAAGGCAGACCTGAGCTGTGAATGCCAGCAAGTGCCAGTGATACAGAGACACAGTCTAGGTGTGTAAGTGACGCGGGGTCTGAAGCTGCAGCATGAGGAGACGAGGGAGACAGACAGCAGCATCTTCTGTGTCACTGGCACTTAGAAAATTCTAGGACAGAAGCCTGGAAAGAGGGAACTAGGCCGAGAGAGAGGGATCGCGGCTGAGAGAGCTCTGTAGGATCTTTCTCCAAGGACAGCAGAACTGAACAGCCCACCTGCCCATCAGTCTTCCTTCTTAGATTTTCTCTTCTCAAAGAATAAGTACCGGTTTAAAAAAAAAAAAAATTTCCAGCCTCTATTTTGACCTAGTCGTGAATTGCAGATGAGAAAAAAAGACACTGTGGGTGTGGGGGGCTGTATTAAGCAGCTTCTCTGAACCCCGCCATCTCCAGGCACAGAATCTGCCGAGGACTCCAGCTTGGAAAAGCAGAAGAGTTCCGCCTGCACGTTTTGGTAGCAACAAGTCTTGTTAGTGTTGAGTCCATTGGCTGCTTTTCTCTCTCATTTGGGAGGTAGGTCAGTGGGCGGAGCCCCAGGCCGGAAGAGAGGAGGAACCAGGAAGAGAGCCAGGAGAAGAGAGTTTTCGGGTTTGTGCTGCTCCCCGAAATCACACCTGATACCTTTGAAGAATGTTCACAGGGCATTTCAAGAAGGAGAGTAGAATTACTTTTGTGTAACTGATACTGTCGTGGAAAACAACACCTTCTCTCTGTCATGTTCTCCAAACCACAAACCCCATTTCCCAACACTGAGGAAAAAGTGCAGATGTTGAAATGCTCATTTAACGATAAATCAAGATGGAGCACCAGGAGTGGCAGCCAGCCAGGGTCACCCCCGGGGAGACGGAGCAGCTGGGGTGGAGCTGAAAGGACAAGCAGTCCAGAGGAGGTGAGGTGCCCAGGGCAGGACAAAGGGTAGGGTACAGGAGGCCACCCTGCCGACAGGCCCAGCCCAGGCGAGGACGGCACAGCTGAGTTCTGAGAGTGTCCCTGAGGCAGTTTGGGGCCAGCTCGGCTGCTCAGTGACCACGTGGAGAGGACGGGACCCCTGCTTGCCTGTGAGAGTGCTGGTGCTTGCAAATTTCCACCTATAAATATCAACATGCAAAAGGGGAAACACTGTTGAAGTGTGTGACAGAATGACTCCATGAGTCCTTCTAAGGGGGCTGAGCCTGCTGGCTGCGCCTGCTGCCCACCCTCGCATGGGGGGGGGTGGGAGAGCGGCCCAGAATCTGTGGGACTCTGCACTGGAAAGGACTTACCCTCCTTCTTGACCCCTCTTGTGCCACTAAGAGATTAAGACTCAACTGCAGCGTCACCTCACATCTGTCCTGATGTCTGGGATGGAAAACACCAGCGATGTTAGAAGTTGGTGAAGATGCTAGAAAACTGTGTGCAGGCCCTACAGAAATGGAAAACAGGATGTCTGTGGGCTCCAGTAGTCCCTATTTTGTGTCCTCTCCAAGGGACAGGACACCATCCCCTCCAAGGACACCTGCACCTGAGTTTATTGGTGCATTGTGCACAGTGAGCAAGGCCTGAAGGCAGCCTGGCCATCTGTGATGGGTGATGGGGAAAGGAATGCAGTGTGACTCAGTTTTCTAGAAGATGCTGCCATGTGTCACATAGTGAATAAAACTAGAGAGGAAATACACTAAATGAAATCAGATCAGAGAAATACAGTAAGTGAAATCACCCACAAGGAGAAAATACTGGAAAATACTGCCTAGTGTCACTTGTGTGGGGTCAAGAAGACAAGGGCAACAGATACAGGCCAGAGAGCGGAACAATGAATCTGGGAACAGTGCAGCAGAGACCCAGGAAGAGCCAGTCTGGAGCACTGCTACCCAATAGGACTGTCCGGGAGAGTCAGTCATGCCATTTTATATTTGAGAGGTTTACTCAGTTAGCAGATGTTAGCTGCTTTCACCACAAAAATCAAAAACAAGTGACTGACATAGTGAACATGTTAATTATTATACCTATTTTACCCTCAGCATGCATCCTATAGCATGGCGTTGTGTTCTTTAAATATACTCAATAAAACTTAGAGCAACAAGAAGAAAAGAGAAGAGCAGAGCACTCATCTCCAGGCCTCCCTGCCTCTGACGCTGTTAGATTCTTGCCTATACCTTCTCTTCCGTCAGATGTGTTCGTGTGAGGGGCCTGGGAACAATAGGGAGATGTGTCTCTGGGCTGAGCTCTCTGGATCACCAGACTAAAATCAGTGCTCCACATGAAGCTCATGGGTGGCCCAGACACAGAACTGTCTTCTTGCTCTTCTCCCTCTGTCTTCAGTTCTCTGTCGCTTTGTCTTCTGTCTTAGCCCGTTTTGTGTGGCTATTGTAGAACCTCGGAGTCTGGGAAGCTCGAAAAGGAAGGCTTCTTTTCCCTTATCATCCAGGAGGCTGGATTGTGTCATTGTGGTATCATGGTGGAATGAGGCAGAGCAAGCAGGGCCCTGTGAGACAGACCCAGACATCCGATGTTTGTAACAATCCACTCTTGTGACCCCCACCCAGTCCAGTGAGAACCACATTAACTCCTTCCTCGAGCTGAGTCCCTCACCATCCAAACAACTCTCCAGACTAGCATTTACTAGAAATAAGACTTCACCATGGGTTTGCAGAAAGACAAATCACATCTAAGTCACAGCTCCTGTAAACTGTGTATAAAATGAAGTATGATAAGTAGTTGACATCCCAAATGGAAAGGATCCAGATATCCCCACATCTTCTATAGCCACACAGTGCACTGACATTTGACAGTCCAGACTGTTAATGAAATTATAGTTATTGATCCAATATTATATGAAACATGTCTGATTCATCTCACTAAATTGACTATCATGACACTTACTGACTAGCTACTGGTGTTTATTATGAAATATGTTAAAATATGACACAGGGTACTCTAGACTTTTCCTATAGCATTACGGGGCATGTTTGTCCAAGAGTAGTTAATTCCACAGGGAAACTCATTATATATTATTAAGGGGAAAAAAGTCAGTAAAAGCAAACATCTACATACAATAAGACACTAAATCTGTAAAACTGCATATGTATGTACACATCAAAATGTTAACAGCATAGACATCTGAATTGTAGTCTCAAATAATCACATATGACTTATATAAATATATGAGAAAATAACGATGATGCTCTGTAATTTCAAGGGGCTATAAAGACTGTGTGATATTCAACTCTCTGGAGCTGGGTAAGGACCCTACTGGTTCCATCCAGAACAATATGCAATTAAAATGCTCAGCTTCCTGATGTAATTGGTAGCTGTACTGTGTTTAACCTTAAAAAGAATTTGTCTTTACTCACCCAGGTGTAAGACGAGATCACCTGTGTGTTAGACGTTTCAGGAAGTTTTAAAATCTTGACCTTGCCCTTCCTTCATCCATTATATGAAATTTCAGAAAGGGTGTGAATAAGAAACTGCTCGATTTATCAAGGAAGAAAAACAATCCAATAACATGGCGTGTTCACTTTGTCATGACAAACACGTGTCCTTTCCACGGATGAGCTTACACAGCCCATCTAGAAAACAAATCACACCACAATATTTATAAGTTGAACTTTTTCTTGAGAATGTTTTGTTTTTCCTATGAATGAAAAGTGGGAATTATTTCTTTTTAAATAAATCCTGCAGGAGCCATAACCTATGTGACCCCATTTCCACAGAAGACAGATTCATCTTCCCCGGCCGCCAAGTCCTGTATGTGAAAGCGCGACCTCCCTCATGGTGAATAAAACCTCATTCGGATGGGCACTCACTGCTGCTCACATTTTTGAAATATGTTTGCATAAGAATGTATTTATAGCAGAGAAGGTTGGCAAGGGTCTCCCGCCTGTGAGTTTCTTCCTGGAGGGATTTGAAATATGGTTCCTGCATGGATCCTATCTGAAGACCTTGAGGAAGCCCTAGCTTCCTGCTTTACCTCCCCATAGGCAGAACAATCATTCCCACCCCCGACCCTCCCCAAGAAAAATGGGACAACATGACCAGAAGCCCGCAGTTCATGGAAACAATTTATACGATTGGTCTGATATTCTCAAATTTAACATTCACAAGTGGTCACACATTAAATGTTCATTTTGCATATTCATTTTAAATAAGACAAACCAAGGAGCTGTTGTATAAAAACAACGCCTAACTCCTGAATCTAGCCAGAGGTAGCCCAAGGCCTTGCCTGCCAGACCCATTCAGAAATTTCTCTGCTTGGAGCTCTGGCCTCTGAAGCTGGAGTCAAGAAACGGGGTCTCTTCATGAAACAAGGTGAGAAGATTTGTCTTTAGACGTGCGCCTGTCTCCTGCTGACAAGATGGTCATGCAGCTGACTGGGTCATCTGTGTTGAGTGACACAGTACTTAACTGTAATGAAGGGAGGGACAATGTTTTCACATTAGGAATTTGGACCACAGTGACAGGAACAGGGACCCAGGACAAGGGCCCCACTATGGAGACGGGAGAGAAATGCGCTCCCCTTCCCGGAAACTGCTACCTGAGCATGGCTCTGGCTTGAAGGAGATGCTGACTCTCAGAGAACCTTTCCTTCCTGGCCTTCTGAGACTTCTGCCAAATTAGGCTGGTCATCTGTGCAAAATACAGAGTCAGAGCTGCTACAGGGAGCCGGCCTTCTAGTCTCCCTTGAGCATTCTGAGCCCTCGGGAGCTAAAGCACAGGGATGAGGTAGGACACCTGCCAGCTCAACCCAGGAGGCCCAGGCAGAGCAGTGTGGTTTTCTCAGGGCTCTAACCACTCTTCTCTTCCCTGGCAAGTGCACCCTGGAGATCTGGGCCGCCTTGAGAGTGTTTGATCTCTGCACCTGCCCCTAATCTCTGGCTTCCACTTCTTGACAAATGAAGGCGAGGTAATCCCATCTCGCCAAAGGCAGTGCTGCTGAATGGGCTCTGCTCTGCCCCACCCTTCTGCCATCCCCATCACAGCCCTGCTCAGTTGTAAAGAGCTAAGATAGTGCTCAGAGCGAAAGGAGAAACTTGTGCCTTAGGTAGAAAGCCCAGCACCTGTCCAAACGAAGGGCTCTCTGCCAAGCCTCTTGGAGACAATGCTTTAGGCGACTATGGGGGGGAACCGTGCCTGGCCCAGGGAGCCAGCTCCTGTTCCCCAAGTGGGGTGTGTGGGGGGTGTGGGATGGGGGAGGGACAGGCTGCTGGGCTGGTGGGTGCTGCTCTGGAGAGGAAGGGTTGCCCTTGAAGTGCTGCCCCAGGGCTCCTACCCTGCTGGCAGGATAAACAAGCAGGGGCAGTTATTTGTGGGACAAATACGGCCTGGCTGGAGATCTGCCTTGGGGGGGAGCCCATCCCTTTCATCCCAGGTGGGACAGACTCCTCACTGGCTGAGCATGTGAGAGCAAGAAGCCATGCTGCTGCTTCTTGGAAAGGGTAAACATCTTCTTTCAGGTTCCTCTGAGAGGTAGGGACCACCTGCGCTGCTTCCCATCTATTCAACTCCTTCTATTCATTCACTTGGCAAACATCCCCTGGGTGTTCCGTGGAGGTGCGAGGCCCTGGGAGGCAAGTGAGCACAGCAGGCTCACCTAGCCTAACCCTAACCCTCTCAGAGCTCAGCCCACCTGCTCTTGCTCTGCTCAGAAGTGACAAGGATGTGATGCCTAAGCCTCAGGGGGCAGGTGACAGCCACAGCCCCCACAGGACAGTGAACTGGGTGCTGACTCTCAGCAAGCCACAGGAAGACATTGTACTACAAACAGGGACATTGAAGCCCAGACTCAGCCAAGCATGCAGGACGTCACTGTGGGGTGACAGCAGGCCTCCCTGGCCCCGATTCCACCCAGGGCTCCTTGTCCTCTACCTGGTACATTCCATCCTTGGGAGCCTATTTCTCTCCTGCCCAATTTGGCTTTCCATGGCTGAAGGTTTTGGTCCAAACATGAAGACAGAGGAAGTATTCATTTCAACACTTTTTATTGCAACTATGGCCCATAAATTATTTTTGGAAGACACAGGCTTCCCCCTGAAATAGCTCAGGAGGTAGTGAGTCAGCCAAGCCAAGGGCAGCCGCGTCTCCTGTGGGGCGATGCCTGTGGAAGCCTTCAGGTTGAAGGTTTATCTTGGAATGGCCTTTTCTTCCTGCGACCAAAAGGTAGCTCAAGATATTTTATATTATTTTTTCTTTCCTGAATAGTGTTTCTTTATACTGGTTCCATGTTTAGTTGCACGGTGAATTCCATGATGAATCTTACTTAGAGTTGAAAACTGAAATTGTAACTCCTCACTTCCCCTATTTCAAGTAGAGCTGCACATTAGTGACACTAACAAATTTTGGGTCTCCTTGACTCCTTTATGCAGGAGAAGCTCATGAATTGGAATTTCAGTGATTTAACTGAAATAATGCCAGTGATTTAACTCACTGGATTCTGGGACAGGAGTCACAGACTGGCAAAGGGAATGTCACAGAACTCAATTGTGAGCACACAGAATCTTAGTTTTTAAATGAAGAAATGCATTTGGAATTTCAAAGATCTCAGGTAACATCACACAGCATTCTGGTAGCAAATGCTGGAATTAAGATTTGTCTTTTGTTGCTTGGGGCCCAGACTTTGTGGGTAAATCACATTAAATTTACTGCTTATCATCATGTTCTCCTCTCCCCTAAAGAGCAGCACTGGTGAAAAGTGAGAAATCATCACAACAGTATGACATCAACAAGAAAACAGAAAAGACTGCCAGAATACCCACCACTGGAGAGTTGAGCTGGTGCTAAGAAAACTTTTCAAGATAAAAAGAAAAGAGAAGAAAAACACTGGTGCATCTTTGGGGAGATAAGTCAATATTAGAGCTTTAAACATATACTGACGTTCCAGAAAACTTACGATTTTTAAAAAATTAATAGAGAAACATTTTCACATAATAGAATAAAAATCAAAGTAATAGAAAAATATATAATAGGGTAAAAGATTCTTGTGTAAACGCAACAGAAAGCAATGATACCACCAAATAAATAAGCATCCTGGTGTCAGATTTCAGGGCAGGAGGTGTAGCTTACTGGTATAACAAGTGTTTAGCATACATAAGGCAGCAGGTACAGTCCCCGGCATCACCAAAATAAAAGAAAACAAAAAGATCAAATTTTTAAACACATGCACCATGTGCTCCTCTCACATGTCAGAGAAAAGACTAAAATCTTTAATCTGCAAAGAAATCTTACAAGTAAGAAAAAGTTGTACCAATAACTTTTGAATAGAAACTTTGACAGAAGACCTAAACAGGTATAGTTGTTAATTATACAAGGTATTTTTATAACTTCATTTGTACCCAAATAAAAATGTCAATACACTTATCATATTACACATATATTCAATCTTTATCCTCTAAAATTGATTAACGTTCTTCTTTTTAACAAGTATGATCAGCATTGCAAGCTCATAAAAATGTAAATAGAATAGTTTCAGGTTGGGGATTGTAATACACGCTGCTATGATCTTTTGTCTAAGATTGCTTTTGCTCTTCCAGGTCTCTTGTGATTCCAGATGAACTTCTGAATTATTTTCTCTAGCTCTTTGAAATATGCTTTTAAGATTTCAATCAAGATTGCATTGGATCTATATAGTACTTTTGGCAGTATGGCTATTTTGACAATATTGGTTCTTTCTACCCGGGAACAAGAGATGTCTTTCCGTTTTCTGATTTAAAAAATAAAAAAATTTAAAAAATTAAAAAAAAAACAGCATTGTACTGCAAAGAAAGAGAACCAAGGATCTGTAGAGAAGACTAGAAGATTCAGGAACAGCCCCAGATATACTAAGCCACCTTATCTTTGACAGAGGAGCCAAACATCTTCAATGGAGGAAAGATAACCTCTTTAACAAATGATGCTGAAAAAACTGAGCTCTAACTTGCCAAAGATTAAAGTTAGTTCTATCTCTTTCTCCATGTGCCAAACTAAAATCAAAGTGGACTGGAGACCTAAATGTTTAAACAGAAATGCTAAACTGCTGTAAAATAGGTTAGGTGGAACTCTTGAAGATATTGGCTTAAGGAAAGACTTTATAACCTCAGCAGCACAGGATCCAGCAGAAAGAATCAACAATTGGGATCTCATCTTATTAAAAAGCTTCTGCAGGGCTGGGTATTTAGCTCAGTGGTTCCAGAGCCTGTCTTGCAAGCACAAGGACCCGAGTTCGATCCCCAGTAACTACATACAGTACTGGGTATGGAGCAGCACCTCAGCAGCAATCAGTACCACATACCACAGTGCCGGGCGTGGTGGCTCACACCTGTAATCCTAGCACTCGGGAGGCAGGGGCAGGAGGATTGCTGTGATGTGAGTTTGAGGCTAAGTTCAGGGCCTGAACTACAAAGCGAGATCCTATCTCAAAAAAAAAAAGCTTCTGCACAGCAAGAAAAACCACTAACAGAGTGAGAGTGCAAAGACAACCTACAATATGAGAAAAAATTTTTACCAGCTGTTCTCAGACAAAAGACGATTATCTAGAGTATATAAATAACTTTAAAATAAAAACTCTCCAAATTTAAAGACTACTCAAAAATGGGCATCAAAATGAATGGACATTCTCAGATGAAGACGCAAAGACAGCTAAGAAACTTATAAATAAATGTTCAACATTTCCTGTCATTCAAGAGATGGAGATGAAAACAACACTGAGATTCTATCTCACTCCATAAGGAATGACTGCTATCATGAAATCAACCAACAACAAATTTTGTCAGGGGTGTGGAAAAAAAGAACCCTTCTCTGCTGTTGGTGGGAACGTAGACTGGTGCAACCACTATGGAATTCAGTGTGGAGATTCCTTAAAAAAAACATGATTCCAGGTCCTATTTAACCCTGTTATTTCCCCACTAAGTATATATATCCAAGAATTAAAAGAATAATACCACAATGACATATGTGCATCCATGTTTATAACAGCTGAGTTTGTGATAGCTAAATTTGGAAATGACTCAAATGCCCATCAATGGGAGACTGGTTAAAGAAAATGTAGTTTGTTAGTTTTTTAAAAAATAAAAATAGACTATTACTTAG
>PVIR01002670.1:0-99166 GCA_004026965.1 Petromus typicus
AAATAAATACAAGGTTCACTAAAACAAATCAAAACACAATCAATGACAGAAAAGATCGATTTATTTCAATCTTGTTCACTGGGGAATATTTACTGGGAATCTGCTTTCTACCTTGCAGCGGGGTACATCCAGTCTTCAGCCTCTCCAGGGCCTCCATGCTCACCCTGATCAGGTCCTGTGCTGCGTTCTTCCTTCTCCTGGGGGACCTCCAGCGGACCTCCCCTCTCTTCTTTTTTTTTTTTTTTTTAGGTTTTTTGAGACAGGGTCTCGCTTTGTGGTTCAGGCAGGCCCTGAGCTCAGCCTCGAACTCACATCACAATCCTCCTACCTCTGCCTCCCGAGTGCTGGGATGACAGGCGTGAGCCACCACGCCCGGCACTGTGGTATGTGGTACTGGTTGCTGCTGGGGTGAGTCTCCACACCCAGTATTGTTATGTGGTTACCGGGGAATCGAACCCGGGCCCTTGTGCTTGCAAGACAGGCGCCGGAACCACTGAGCTAACTCCCCGGCCTCCTCCCCTCTCTTCTTGTTTCTGTCCCTCTCCCCAGTTTATGCCTGTGTCTTCAACCAAAATGTTATTGCTTTGTCCAACATTTCTCTGGCACTCTGTCTGCCATATGCTCCAGCCATAAGCTCTGGCCATATGCTCTCCTCTCTCTCTGTCTCTCTGTCTCTCTGTCTGTCTCTTTCTCTGTCTCTCTGTCTGTCTCTGTCTCTGTCTGTCACACACACACACACACACACACACACACACACAGCCCTCATCACTCTGAATTACTTGCTACATTGGCTCTCTATCCCAGTTAAAAGACAGGAGTTATTTTGTTCACATGTGGGTTACATACTGGGTGCATGAACTGGTGGAAACAAACCTTATTCGAAACTATGAAAACAGAAAGTTTTATATTTTTTTGCAGCCATGTGGTTAGAACTTTAAGAATGTAGCTGTGAGCTTATAACAAACTACGGCTACAACTAGCTTCTTAGGTGCCTGGCTCTTGGGAGCTGTGAACGTATGTCACCATCACCCCGGGCCTTCAGCTGTGTTTAGTGGATAAGCTCGTAGGAAAAACACCTGCAGCATCACTGCACCCCAGGCGCGGACTGCGGGGCAGGGATCCCACACTCAGGAAAGATTCCCTGATGAGTAAATCAGTGCCTGTTTAAGTCAACTACCAACGCGCACCAACAGCATGCCAAACCCAGATCTGCACCGTAAACACATGTAAGGAAGATGTTCCTGTAAGAAGAAAAAAATCACTGTGAGAGTCCTTGAAGAGGGAGAAAGGAAAATCTATTTTCTTTTTGTTATGAAGGTTAGATTAAATGAATCCAAGGGCCTTTATGCCTTAAGAATTGGATTCCAAGATTAGGTGCTAGGCATTTGGAATAGCACGTGCATGAATTTACAGCGGAGCAAATGGATTCATGGGACAGAAATGTCATTGACACCCCGCTTGGCACTGACTGGTCCTGGGCACTAGAAGGACCTTAATGCTTGAAGGTGATGGTGCTCATGTTAACAGATCATCTTCCAACTTGGAAACGGTATTCCAGTGAGACTCGAAGGAAAGTTATACATTCTTCCATTAAAGCACCAGCTTTAAAGGGCAAGGCCAAGTACTAAAACAGAAAGCAGTGCTTCTGGAGCCAGAGATGAGACGGCCCGGCTCTGCTCACAGCCGCTCCTTCAGAGGCATCATTGAATTCTTAGAAGATTTAGTATTTTTCATAATTAAAGTAGCAAATTAGCAGGTAGTCTTTAAGACCTATTAAGTTCTGGAGATCTGTAATTTAAACCACTGTAGACATTTATAAACAAGAGCAGGTTGTTCTTATGATTTGAAATTTTCCACACTGTGTTTTGTACTGAAAAACAAATCAGTGTAGATGTCCCCTGGGGAGAGGTCTGTTCCGGAGCCCTGGCCTGCAGTAGCGCCCCTCCCCGACTCCGTGCCCTCCTGGCTCTTCACGGTACTCTCCGTGGTCCGAACCCGCCCCTGTGCAGTCATGTGAGTGGAGGGACTCGTCCTCCACCCGACGGCACGAACCTCGTCCGTCCGGGCTCCGCTGCCTTCCCAGGGCCTAGCTCACTCGCCGCCGCGCCCTGCAGATTCTTAATAAATACGTACTGCCTCTGGCTCAGGAGCAAATTCAGTGGTTCTCTGCAGTGTTTTGCACAATAAGGATAGTAGGTCCCCAAACTGAAAATATTTTAGAAAGATGGGAAAAAAAGTCATTTTAGCTTTAAGCATTAAAGTGAGTGAAAAAAATTAAAAAGCGTGGATTGGGGACTGTAATTTTATCACTTAAAAGGGAGGTCCCTCAGCAGGGACCCCAGCCATCAGTGTCATCAGTAAGCAGGAAATGGCTCAGACAGGTGCCACTGTGGGTGTTTACATTTTAGTACGACATTTTGCCATCATTCAATATTATAAATAGCTTTCATGTAATTCTCTACATTTTATTATATGAATTTAAATTTTTTCCATCTCCTTCACTTAGTAGTAGACTAACCTAGAGTAAATAATCTCATGTGTGTCCGCAACTATGAAATGAGGATTTCCAGAGCTGTTGAAAGAATTCAGTGTGACTTCTACACAGAGTCATACACACAAGGCTCAAAGTTGGCTCAGAACAAAAGGGTTTTTTCATTGTCTGTCTCTCAAACCCTTATGACTATGGATTTTCTTAATGAGTGTCAAGGTAATAATCAGGGTATGATATTTTCCAGTCTGAGGAGTACTGTTAAATATTTTTAGCTACTGCTAAAAATAACTAAAACCAGTTGCTTAATCTGACTTTGACTTTGACATATTGAAATACAGACGGTGCGTTCAGAAGCCTAATTCTAGTTTTGACTAGTACTCGCTGAATAGCTTCAGGGAAATAATTTATTATTGTTACTGATATCATCATTCCCTCCCCTTTGAGCAGCTTTCAGTACAGACATTCAAATACAATCTATAATTGAGGTGATGATTAACATGAATAAAGTGTTTGTCAGGAAGAATGCACATGCAACAAATACTGCCGTCCTGATGACTTGTGAGTTTAATGCATGTAATGAACCATATTCTGCCAGACTCTGAAGTATTCCCCATCATTAATTCGAGCCTTGAAATTATCGCCCTTCAGTGTTTACCTGACATCAGAAGGGCAGGACGCCTCAAGGGACCAGGTTGCCCCGGCCTCAAAGAGCAGTGTCTTGTAAATCCGCAAACACTTACCAAATCTCTACTCTTCTGCACGGGGGAAACCATATATTGTTCATCCCTCCCACGCAGATAGTAATCATCTGGAACAAGTTAAAGAGCGACTTGTCTTTCAGAATTTTGTCAGTCAAAGGGACAAGGCTGACTGTGGCTCTCAGTCTGTGAGGCTCCAGCCACACCCAGCTGGCCCCATACCACAGCGGGAGAAGGTGACAGCAAAATCGTGCACCTCGCAACAGGATCAAAAGAGAAGCAGCAGAAAGAGCTGAGTCCCACGGAGCCCTTCAAGGCCAGGTTCTCGTAACCCAAACACCTGCCGTACACCTCACCTGGTAGTGGTGCCACCTCTACCTAATGCCACCCTGGGAACAAAGCCTCTAACACACGGGCTCCTGGGGACATTTCAGATCCAAACTGTAGTACTCAATTCAAAAGCAAGCTAAGAAAATCCCAAATTGGACAGGTTCTTACAAAAGCTTCTCATTGCTGAGCATAGTTTTCTGTTGAAATAGATGTGTAAATAACCATACAAATGGGAGTGGCATATATTAGTACTATATACTATGTTAATTATATTTATATAATATATTAAATGTATAGTATGTTTCTAAGCTAGAACATAAACTGTAGTTGAGCCCATGATAAATAAGCAGACTACTGCTTTCTTTGAACATCTTTACATGACAAGACTCCTAAAAATTAACACTAAGTGACATTTTTCTGCAAAGTGAAACTTTGGTTTGCAGTCACTGTTTAAATCCACAAACAGGATGCAAGAGACACTGGTCTATAGTTGTCTGGCTCCTGGGAAATAATAATAGTAATACATGTTGCCTGGGTGCATACCTGTGATTTGCAGTGTGTTTTCACATGGACCCCTGCTTCACAACCAGAGACCTAGAAGCCTAATGGGTTAATCAGGGAGCTCTGGAGTGAGGTTCAAATCGTGTCTAAATTACATGTACGTTTTTCTAGAAAGGATAATTCTCAAAGGGCTTTGTGCCTCGAATAAGGGGCCAAAAGGCACCGTGTCACTGCCTCCCAATAACCACGTGGAAGGGAGGGTACAGAGACCATACCCCAGGACCTTCGCCCACCAAGCCGGCGAGGAGCAGGTAGTGATCCCACAAAATCTTCCAACCAGTGCCCAATGACGAAGGAAGCAAGTAGGAGAAACTGGCTCAGAGAAAAAGACAAGAAAGAGTAGGGATTTTGAAATGAAGTAGAAGACCTGAGAGACCAAGGCCATTGTGATGTAATAAATATACATATTTCATCTCAACTCCAAGATTCTACCATTGAGCTCCTGAGACCCTCCTGGTCTACTAAGCAATACAGGTGCTAGGTATACCTGTTATCTAGCATTTGTCTTCAATCCCAGCTCTTGGCGCAGTTCCTAATCTCTCGACATTTTGAGGGGGAACTGGAATGGTTTTTCTTCCAGTGAGGTAATCCATAGGGGCCACTAAAGGCAAGACTAGGAGTCTGGACCTCCAGCTCATCTGGGAAGGCAAGTGGGGTTGGAGATTGAATTAATAACAAAAGGGGCCTCCACGAATCTCTCTAGGGGTGGCACTCAGAGAGGGTACAGAAGGCCTATACCCTCTCCATACACCTTGCCCTAGGGACTCCATATGGTTATTTATTTTATGCCTTGTAATGTTCTATGTTAAATGAGCAGGTGTGAAGAAAATGTATCCCTGCGTTCTGTGAACCATTCTAGCAAATCACTGAGACAAAGGAGGGCTTCCAGGAACCCTGATGTATAGACGAAGAGGTCCCACGCTGCACAGTGGTGTCTGAGGGAGGGGACAGTCTTATGTGACCAAACCCTTCCTTGTGGGGTCTGATGATAATGCCGAGGTAGACAGTGTTAGTAAGACCTTCGGGAGGTGTTCACTGAAGATTGTTTGATGTGAGAAAAATACACATATTTGAGAAACTAGCAGTATATCAAAGGACCAGGAGAAATAAAAAAATAGTAAGTTTCACATTTATATAAATTATACAAAAAAATCCCAGAACAAGTCATCTTCACTCACACTATCAAGGAGCTCATACCTCTGGGGAAAGGGATGGGGCAGTGGGTAAGCCAGGACTGACGCTGACCAGAGGTAGCCCTATTTCACAGATCTCACCATAAAGGTAGGAATCTGTGGGGTTCCCCCAGCGAGACCTCAGAAAGCATTTTGTTTGTGTATGATGCTGATGGCAGACACCGTGAGGGTCAGAAATTGCTGTGTGTTCTCATCCACCGACAGTGAGAAAAGAATCAGTCATGGGCAAAGAGCCGGAGACGGGAGAAGGCTTGGACTGCACCAAATATACGGGTCCTATCTTTATGAAGCAGGCAGCAGAGTAGATGTTCAGTCCAAACTCCTTTTGGCAGAGAAGGCCACTCATACAAAGCCACCGTGATGCCGGAGGCAGTGCCCGGGGCGGCTCTCAGCCCTTCCGATGCCTTGCCGCAGGAACCCTCTCCACCCCCCGCCCCGGCATCGAGGCAGCGTGGAGTCTGACTGTCCTGGCTTTAGACCTGGGAGTGAAGGGGCTTAAAACACCAAGCGACGGCAGCTCAATTAAGGGCATCGCAGAAGAGGCACGAGCCAGCAGAGGAAAGGAATGGTGGGTTCACACCGTGAGGAAAACCATCCCATCCTACAACCAGTGAACAGATGGGTGTCAAGAGCCGAACCTCAGAATGAAAATCTGGCATTTGGACATTTACGGAAACGTGAAAGATGAGGAGGGCACTCGGCAAAGCGGCCCGGAGTCTTGACAGTAACCACCTGTGCCCAGTGGGTCACGGGCATCTGCCCCGCATCCGTGAGTATCAAAGGCACATGGAGCCACATCCCAAAACAGACTGGGTGTCGTGGGGACACAGCCCAGACCCACGCGGGAGGGAGCAAGTGAAAGTCAGCACCAGTCAGCACCATCAGCAGTGTGGCTCCAGCTTTCTCTAACCCCCACGATGCCTCCCGTCCAACGTCATTAGTTTCATGAGATACATTCAGCGCGCTTCTCACAAGATTCATTTGATGAAGAAACTGTCACTGTGACCGTGTTCAACTGCTTGACGTTGATGTTTGAAATGGCTGCTTGGTTTCCCCCAACAGTCACTGTAAGGGAGGGATAAACTTCACCTGTACCCCGCTCAGTTGCCTGGAAGGCGGAGACTCACCAGCCATGTTATACTCTGAGTCTTTAAAGCAGAACTATCACAGGCCACCCACAGGTCAGTATCTTCCGTGGTTCCTGCTCTGGCATCACCTCTGGACAGACTCCCAGGACTCCGCACCCTGCAGAAGCTTCCTGGGGTGACGCGCAACGATGCACCAACTCCCTGTGGGGCGTGTGAGAGCGACCGTGGCCCACTGTCTGTGTCCTCTGCCCCTGTGCGTGGTTGCAACCTATTCCTTCAGCGCCGCAAACAGCTGGTAAATAAACTCGTCTACAACACACTCCCCTTAAAGGGTCGGCCCACTCCCCTGCCTCAGGTAGCGGCGCCCCCTGCGCCCTGCACAGCGCCACTGCTCCTTTCACTAGTCCAGTGAAGCCGGAGTGCGCAGCTCACAGGCCCAGCGCGAGCAGAAGGGAGAGCTGCCCTTCAGAGGTTACGGGCGTGTACAGCAGTAACGTCGGAGCATTAAACCCCGCGCGGGGCCCTGACAAGCTCCGGGCCGGAAATTGCATCTGGGATCCATGCTCTTCAGGATGGCACGCAAAAGTGACGGCGAGAGAAGTACAAACGAGTGAGTGAGCAGAGCTGCAGACACTCCATAGAGGACTGTATGTCGTTTCTTTTTGTTTCTGTGTGGTCCATGCTGGCCATGAATTCACGGCAGTCCTCCTGCCTCAGCCCCCGAGTGCTGGCACTATAGGCGCGTGCCACCACGACCGGCTATGTATGTAGTTTCCTAAGACTAACACGATTTGCCAGAAACTGGGTGGTTTAAAGCAATAAAAATTTATTTTCTTATATTGTGGACGTTTGGTACCCAAAACCAAGAGGCAGCCAGGGCCAGGCGCCCTCTGAGGCGCCAGGAAGGGCCCTCCCTCGGCTCCTGTGCCTTCTGGTGGCTCCCACATCGCCGGACTCCTCGGCTTGTAGCCGCGGCTTCCCATCTCGGACTCCACCGTGGCCTGGTCTTCCTGCGGCATCTTTGCGTCTTTGCTCTGGCACCAGTCCCGGGATCGGGTGCCCACCCTAATCCGCTATGGCTCATTTTAATCACATCTCAAAGACCTCGTTCCCATACAAGGTCCCATTCTGAGCTTCCAGACGGACATGGAGGGAGGAGGCGCCGTCCAGCCGACGGCATCTGCTCACACAGCCTTCCTCAGACGCCGCAGGAGTGATTCCTGCTGATACACGGCTAACAATTAATATGATTTGTGAGGTAATTTATGTGCCAAGGAAACCTCAAAGGAAACCTAAGACCATATACGTTATAGGGAAGTATGCATAATACACAAAGTGCACTGGAACTGAAAATTTAACGATGTGGTCACGTAACCAACATCAGTTACACGGAGCACCCTGCAAACAGCAGGCAACACGCACAGAAGTAGGGACAGGACAGTCCCGACGTTCCGCGAGGAGGCAGGGTGAGGTCAAGAAGCGCTGACGCCCCTGCCTGCTCTGCGGACCAGTGTGACCCCCGGGAGACGCCCTGGCGCCCAGCCCTGCGGGGAGCCGGGAGGACGGCGTGCAGCGTCCCCAGCCCTGCGGGGAGCCGGGAGGACGGCGGGCAGCGTCCCCAGCCCTGCGGGGAGCCGGGAGGACGGCGGGCAGCGTCCCCTCGCTCGCTGACCGCAGGGGCTGCCCGCGGGCCCGAGGAGCAGTATAGCCCTGCGCGGGGTCACCGCACGGAGTCTGAATGAGGCTCCGGGAGTGTTTTAATTAAAATGGTTTACATTTGTAAATGTATCCCCAGGTTAAAAAAAAAAAAAAGAGTATTGGATGTACAATAAGGTGATTCATGTCCACCAATCTTTTTGTTTTAATACAGATTATTAACATCAGTGTTGGGGTTTGCTTTGGGAAATTGGTACATGCACTAACATATTTTGATAATTTTCAGTCCTATTGCCCCCTTTTGACTTTCCTTTCCCTCCCCCTATTCCTTTTCCTATCTCCAAAAATTGACCTAATTTCCTATCATCTTTCCTTTATTTAGTTATTTTAGGTATTGTATATAAAAGGAAAAAAAAAAGCCAACATCTGATGGATTCACTGATCAATTCTACAAGACCTCGAATACACTGTAACACCAACACTCCTCAAACACTCCGACAAAACTGGAAAGGAAGGAGTGCTTCCAAACTCATTTCTGGACGCAGTATCACTGGTCCTGAACCCGACAAAGACTCGACTAACAAAGAAAGCTACAGGCCAGTCTCCTTAGTGACTACAGATTGGATGATCCTTAATAAGATACTGGCAAGTAGATTACAACAAATCGTCAAGAAGATCTTGACCAGCTAAGTTTCACCACAGGGTTATAAGGATGGTTCAACATAATTCAATAAATATAATACATCACATAAAACAAAAGCAAAGACAAAATCCACACGATCATTTCAATAGCGGTCACAGCTGACGTCACTGCTGCCCACTCCTGAGCTCAGACAGAGCAGCATCTTCAAGTTTGGATCCATACCGGCAGAGAGGACCTGGCGGGGTCCCCCTGACTCTGGTGGGAATGTCTCGTATGTTAGCTGCCCCTTTCTCCTCCAGAGCCACAGCCTGACCTGCCACTCGCAGAGCTGCAGCTGCCCTCACTCCGGTGGAAGGCCCAGTGCAAACCTGGACTGGACCTGTACTTCACTGGCTCTGGTCTCCTTTCTACCTGCCTCTACCTTATTCTGGACCCAAGAACTTGGGCCCAGTAACATTCACAGTCTCCAGTGCACCGACCCTGGGGTTTTTTCCTACCTAGTTGTTACCTCAGAATGCTCCACAAACGATGAGCTGAAATAAACTTTCCTGCTTTTAACTTGTGGGTGTCAGGTATTTTGTCCCAACAACAAGAAAGTAACGAAGACATTAATCCATAGGGCTAACTCGGAGCATGTAAGACTTTTATTGGACAGGGCCTAACGAAAATACTGCGGATCAGTGTAGGCTCAAAATTATCTTTTGAAGTATTAATATACTTGGTTTTGTTTTCCCCAGTTATTCTTCCCTTTTTGTCTGCTGACACTTCACCACTCTGAAGGTAAAAGACCAGAAGTAGCCTGCCTGTCTTCCTATTTTCCATGCCCCCAAAACCCTAATCCTCCAGATTACCAAAGAGTCTCAAACGTACACTAAACATTTTATCAAGAAACCTGGGGACAAACTCATAAAAGAGAAATTCTTCTAGGAATTTCTAAAAAGTGAATATAAAATTACAAATACAAAACTAGCAATAAAAGTACATGTTTATTTTAAGAATGAGAAAAGAAATTTGAATGCATTGCTAATATTAAAAGACTAACAAGTATCACACTTTTTTTGCAATTCAGAAAAATAGCAATACTGTTACATCTGTTAAAAGCATCAATATCATATTTTCTTTGGTTCTTACCTCCATGTTATTGATTCCTTCAACACATAAATTTTGCAGCATCAGAGAGAGCAGAAATATGATCCTATCTTTCTGCTAATATAGTTGAGTGAAAACTAATTTTTATTATCAGTGGTTGGAATACATCAAACATGTGGCTTTGCCACAGACATACGGGTTCATTTTATTATTACCACAATCACAAATGTCCTGGTAAATTCAGTAGTGTGCATTCCTATCTGCATTTTTTTTGTTTCCATTTTTATTAAGATACTAGGTTCTCAAGCCAGGGATTTAGCTCAGTGGTTCCATCGTCTGCCTGGCAAACAAGGCCCAATTCAATCCCTGACTCCACATACCACAATGTTAGGCGTGGTGGCTCACGCCTGTAATCCCAACATTCAGGAGGCAGAGGCAGGAGGATTGCTGTGAGTTCAAGGTTGGCCTGGGCTATAGGTTGGCCCTGAGCTCAGGGTCAGCCTGAACTACAAATTGAGACCCTGTCTCAAAACAAAAAACAAAATAAAAAACCCCCCCAAAGATATCAGGTTCTCTGCTAAATTATGAGAATGTCATTTACAATGGCAGAAAAAACGGATTTTAAATTTTTCTCTTTGGGTTATTAAATAGCATAGAGCAAATTACTATCTCTCCTGATTTCATAAGCATATTCTCTTTTAAATGATTTTGTGTGGAAAGCATGTTTGGCCCTGTTTAATTTTCTGGCCTGAGCTACATTCATGTAGCTACCTAGAGAAGTATGATGCTGAAGCTTTCTTTTGCTATTTTGATTTACATAGAAAATTCAATATTTTAGAAAACTGTCAGCCACTAGACACTTGGTTTTAGAAGTTCTTGGGTTTTTTGTTTGTTGGTTTATTAGTTTTTTAATCTAATCAGGCAGGGCGTGGTGACGCAGGCCCCGAGCCTCAGCATTTGAGAGACCGAGGCAGGAGAACTGCAAGATCACCGAGCCTTCCTTGCAAGTGCAAGGTCCTGAGTTCTATCCCTGGTACAAACAATAATTTAAAAAAATATCAAAATAAAAAGAGGGCTGGGAATCAACTAAGTGCAAAGGCTTAGGTTCAATCCCCGTACTTCAAAGAAAAAAAAAAAAGATCTAATCACATTGCTGGAGATTACCTATCCCCGTGGGCTGAGTGATGGCCAGGTCTTTTGGAAACTCGCAAGCAGCGGAAAATGAAATTTAAGCGTCAAGCAGTGTTTGAGCTGTTGCCGGCTTCTGAGGGTGGCGACCCAGCTGGTGCGCGCCGGGAAACTTCCCCTTCGCCACCGTGCTTGCCGTTGCCTGCTGGTTTGCTCTTGTCCCAAAGCAAACTTCTCGTGGGATACGTATTTATGCTTTCACTCTGTCCGGCAGGCCCGAGAACTGCTCAGATACGAGGAGCCACGGGGCGGGTCCCTGTGCTGGTGACCCTGGTGCTTCCCTGTGGCAGTGCGCAAGGGCGTAAGGACCGTGGGACTGGGACTAGATTAGGGACCCGGCCGCGGGCCTCTCCTCCGCCCGTCCCGGGAGGCCGGCGACTCCCGGCTCCCCGCGTCCCCGAGGGCCGTCCGCGGCCTCCGTCACCGCGCCTGACCGGCCCGCGGGGCCCTGCGCCGTGTGCTCGCGAGTTATGGATGAGTTTGGAGCTGCCATAGCACTACTGCACATGCTTCACTCACGTATACACGTAATGAAACTAAAGACCTATCAGAAAGAAATAGAAAAGTTTAGCATTTCCCCTGTCGCCCAGAGGGAGCATCTACTTCCACACTCGTGCGTACGTCACACCATCTTGGAGACGCCTGCAAATGGCGCTTCCGAGCCAGGCCTGGAAGCAGCTGGTGATGATCGTAAGCGCTGTCCACAAGAAGCCACTGGCTGTGGCCCGACGTCCTGCCTGGCTGCCAAGCTCCTGGTGACCTCAGTATCTTTTTCTTTAACGGTCTCCATGTGGATAGATTTTTGTAAACTTCCCTTAAAAAACAGATTAAAAAGAAAAAGGACTTCTCTGAAGAAGGTGATCTTCGACTGAAGTCTGAGTTTTCCTGGAGGAAGGTGAAGGCAAGGTCTAAGAGTAACTCCATACTCCAGACTCCTCTGTATTCCGTCTTCGCCCACTGTCTAGCTGCCATTTTTTGAGGTTTCTATTACTCGTTCCAAACATAGTAACAAGCCCGAATTACCCACGTCATAAGCGTGTCTGATGCAGACAAAACACAACCAAACCGTCTAAAGCTTGCGCTTTCCTCAGACCCGCCAACTGCCTTGGCCTGGGCTTTGCTGCCGTCTAGTGGCCATATTTTGGAACTGAAAACATTGATTTTTTTCCCTTCAATCTAATCTCTCCTTTCCTTCCAGCCTTGGTTTCCTGGGGTAGACTTTTGCCCACAGCGAGTTCAGCAAAATCCAGAACTCACTTTCTACCTGAAATACGGCAGTATATAGGGACTAAAACCCCTTAAGGAAAGAATTCAGGCTCTTGCGCGAGAAGATTGGTGAATGCACCAGGAGCCTTCTGTGTTTTTACATCCTCAGGAGGAGGTTGGTAACAGAGACATATCTTCACTTGGAGCCTCTCTGAGTTGAGCGTTAATGTGGGCCAAATCATCCTGTCCTCTTTTGGAGAGGCAATACACGACAAAGTCTGCTCATCCTCCTCTTGCCCTTTGCACTTAATTTCCCTGAGCTTATTTTCCCGCTCAGCTGCCTTCTCTGAATCTGAGCCCCCGGGGTATCCACTGCCGGTTGGTTCTGCCTTTTCTTTTCTTTTCTTTTCTTTTTGAGATAGGATCTCACTTTGCAGTTCAGGCTGGCCCTGAACTCACTATGTAGCCCAGGCTTGCTTCGGACTAACAGCGATCCTCCTGCCTCTGCCTCCCAAGTGCATGAGCTGCTACACCTGGCATTGTGGTATGTGGTACTGGGGATTGAACTCTGGACCTTGCGCTTGTGAGGCCGACACCAGAACTACTGAGCTAAATCTCGGGCCTCAGTTCTGCTTTGTTTTGATGTTAGTGAACTCAGGTAAGTCTACAGAAAAAGTGAAATAAAAACCTCTGAGTGATGACAGACCAAGGGGACCACCTATAAAAGTGCCTCCCTTGTGTATCCACAAAAGGGCGGTGTTGGATCTTGAACCCAGGGCTTTACGGGTCCTAGGAAAGCACTCTGTAACCGAGCTACATACTCAACCTTTTAAAACTGCTATTTAAGTCATTTCCAACAGTCCTGTAATAAGCCAACTCTCAAACTAAATATGCCAACATTTTATCTCAGATTAAAAGCAAGATATGGTTGAGGTCAAAGTCCATAATAATCTTTTAATAATTATTTTAAGCATCAGATGAGATGGACTTTGGAACAGAAGGGAATCAGAAAAAATATTTTGCACAATATGACTTCTTGAATTCCCTGCTACCAGTAAGGAACTCGGTGGAGTAATGGGACCAAGAAAATATCCTAACTGTATCATCGATTTTCTGAGACATGAAAATAGCTTTTACATACAAGTTATAATTACACAAAATATATAAAACTTTAACCACCAGAATTGCACTGCTCGTAGGAAATCACTTGCATCATTTACATTTTACAGCATGTCCCAATAAATCTGTATTAATACACAAATAACATACTACCATCTAAGGCATATCAGATACTCTACAATTTAACACGGTGCAAGGAGTAATTTCCAGGTCAAAACTATGATGTTCATCATATTGATACTTGTATAATATTCACATTTAAAGCATATACCATATATTTAAAGAAAGAAAACAAAGCTTATGTATGCAGGGGGTGGAGGTCGTAGGGAAGACAGGGAAGAGGAAAAATATGAGAAGCCGTGTCATGTTCTGGTACAAATTCTCAGTGTTGATTGTGATCATAATGTGTACATAAATGTACCAATAAAATGAGCTAAAGAATAAAGTAAGGGATAATTTATAACCTTTTTATCTATAGGTTTAAGTTACTGCCTTTATCTAAATTTGTGATTATTTCTGTATTCAGGAAAAATGTATTTCTGTTCAAATGAGTATAAACATGTTCACACAGAGGGAGGGATCTGTATAATTTGGGACTGCGATTAATATTAACCTTTTTTAGATTAAAATCCTAATCTGTGGAATGGTGGGATGTTTGTAGAAGGGCCAGGGCTTCTTTATAATTCATATTTTCAAATATTTGAATTTATCTTCCTTGTCCGCTTTAGGGCTAGCAAAGCATTTCAACTGCATGCCACCTCATTAGTTCCACTTGTTCCATCATTTTGTGTGTATCTACTCTTTGCTAGTCATTTTAAAAAACATTTATGTAATGTCTGTCATCATTGTAGCCATTCTCTGTGGTTACTTCCTACTTTATAGACATTCCAGTTTTGAGAAACTGATCGAAGAGGTGATATAAGAGAATTCAGTTGCTTCTAACTTCCAAACACTTGTTTTTTCGCACTTCAAAACAATGAAGTAATGACAATTTTTGAGAGAAACAGAAACGTGGAACTTATATCTGATTCTTTCAGCAACTGCTGGTGCTAAACTGAGAGCAACCCGAGTTATATAGGAAGTCTTTCTCCAAATTCAGCATGGCGGCACTACAGTCAACGAGGGTGATGGAGGCTATGGACAAGCTTGATGCTTCTTTATCATTGTTTGTTTTTGAGGCACAGACTCACTATGTAGGTCAGGCTGTCCTTGAACTCACTAAGTAGTTTAGGCTGGCCTCGACTTGCGACGGTCTTCCTGCTTAGTCTCCTGTATGGTGGGATTATAGGCGTGCACCATCACGCCCAGCTAAATTTGACGTTTTATGGACCGTAAAACTCCTTGTTTTATTTCAGGTTGAGGTTTGCAAGGGTGGAGAGACCATAACAAAGATGGCTGAAGAGGCGTCACTACGGCGACGGAGATCGCACTTGCCATCTATAGCGTTGTTCCGTCCCGCTTGTTTTACGTCATTTCCTTTTCCTCCACCGCGGCTGGAGCGTCTCTTTGTAGTCGCTGGGAATTTACGCAGGGAGGTGTAACCGACCTGAAAGTCTCGGAGAGGGAATCTGAAGCAATGCGAACGCGGGCACCATGGAGCGAGGAGGCGTTCAGTCCACTGGCGTTGTCGCGGTTGTGACTGAGCCTCAGTTTACCCAGCGATACCGGGAATATCTCCAGAAGCAGAAACTCTTGGACACACGACACCGAGTGGAGAAGCTGCCAGATGGCACCGTGGCGCTGCCGGTGCTCGAGGAGATCCTCCTGGGGCAGCACCTGCTGGAGCTGAGCACTCGCGTGGCCCCAGGCAGCACCTGTGGGCTGACTCAGCTCCTGGATCCCGTTCCTTCGAAGAAGGCCCAAGGTTGTTCACCTGCCCGAAGACTGCGTCTCGAGGTGAGGCGCTGGGTGGAGGCTCGGGGAGTGACATGGTCAGCTGAATTGGAGGCTGATTTGCCCCGATATTGGCAGCGGCATGGTAACCTCTTGTTGCTGAGTGAAGACTGTTTCCAGGCTAAGCAGTGGGAAAGTCTAGAGCCAGAACTCTGGGAGACCGTGGCCCTGGCACTGGGCGGCCAGCGTTTGGCAAAACGAGGGAGAGTGCTACCCGACGGCTGTCGAACTCCAGCAGTGACTCTGCTGCTAGGCGACCACGGCTGGGTAGAGCATGTGGATAACGGCATCCGATACGAGTTTGACGTGACTCAGTGCATGTTCTCCTTTGGGAATGTCACTGAGAAGCTGCGAATGGCATCGATGTCCTGTGCTGGAGAAGTACTGGTGGATCTGTATGCAGGCATTGGTTATTTTACGCTGCCCTTTCTAGTTCACGCTGGTGCAGCCTTCGTCCATGCCTGTGAGTGGAACCCTCATGCTGTAGCTGCTCTGAGAAATAACCTGAAGATCAATGGGGTGTCAGATCGATGCCAAATACACGTTGGGGATAACAGGACCCTGAAACTCTCACATATTGCAGATAGGGTGAACCTTGGACTCATTCCCAGCTCTGAAGAAGGTTGGCCCATTGCTTGCCAAGTACTACGAAAGGATTCTGGGGGCATTTTGCATATCCACCAAAATGTGGAGTCTTTCCCAGGAAAGACTCTCCAGCCTCCTGGAAGTAGCAAAATGGAGAAACAGCTTTATTCTTATCCTCAGAAAGCTGCCACTAACCAAGGGGGGAGTGGAGCTACCAGAGGTTGTAGGCAGGAAGGGCTTTCAGCAGCCACCAAACTACAGTGGCAAAGGTGGGCCGAATCTGCAAAAGCTAGGATTGCCACACTTCTTCAGCAGGTGCACGGGAAACCATGGCAGACACAAATCCTCCATATCCAGCTAGTGAAATCTTATGCTCCGCATGTGGATCACATAGTCTTGGATCTTGAATGCCGCCCCTGTCCTGACTGGCTAGAGGAGGTGGATCCAGTGACACACGGTATCCATATAAATGACCCTTAGTGCTTCAGCTATATTTGGGTTCTTATCCTTTTTATGTTCTAGTAATCTTTTTAAAGTACTTTATGGCACAGAATGCCATGCTCTACCAGGTGTGTCCAGTCTGCAGTCTGTATAATGGATGTGCTAATAGTAAAAAAAAACCTTTTTAATATAAATGTATTTATATACATTTAAGTATAAATGTATACTTATATACATTAATTATATTTTATTTTCAGCCCAAGACAGTTCCTCTAAGTATGACTGAGGTGGACCAAATATATCGTTCCTGTAGTCTGCAGAGGGACCCACCTGTGAGACCGAATAATTTCATTTGTCTTTTGTTGATCACAGTGACAACGAGTCAGGTATCTGGGGAAACAGCATGGCTCATTAAATGAGGCTCATTTGTGCAATTATGAATTTTGAGTTCTGAACTATTTAAGACTTCAGGTATGTGGTTCTGTGTTGATTTGGTCTTGGCGTTTCTTTACTAGATAAGAGTTTCTTTGAACGGTTTGACATGGCTACTGTCAGGCACTGGTTAGTTGAGACTGAAAGACAGTGCTAGCTACAACGTGGAAAATTATGGGGAGACCAAGACAGAAACAGGGCGAGCAGTGAAGGAGCTCCTGTCGCTATTCAGGAATGAGGTCGCGGTGTCTTGGGATACGGTGATGGCAGAGGAGGTGAGTTAATCTGAAAAATAAAGTCAGTAGATCAAGCAGTGGACTCTAAGTCAAGGCATCAGCATGATTCTGACTAGGGAGGGGAGGAGGTGACAATTAATGTAAGTATTAACGTTTCTCCACTTACACATTCCTATCTGAATGTGGGGGGATTGTCTTATAAGGTTTATTATGGTAGAAAATTAGGTTTATTATGGTAGAAAACAGTAAGAATCGCTGCCTTAAATCACAGAATATCTAAATTTGAGTCTTAAGCTCATGCCATAACTGCCAATTGCTAGCAATTTAAAAAATTCTGATGAAAATCTTTGCTTCTTATACGCTTCAAACTTCCTTCCTAGGCCGGCAGTGTCAGGGACAACATAAGATACAATAGGAAATTGTGATGTATTCTACAATTTTCCAGACTTCCTGCCTCTACCTCCTAAGCTGAGATTACAAGCATGTGCCACCATGTCTAGCTATAGGACTCTGGTTTCTAGGGGATATTCTTGGTCAGTATATGAGCCCTGAAAAGTATCTGAACTTCATGCCATGTTAAAAAATAACCTGCACCCTATCAAGCACACATCTATTTGTCACAACTGAGTTTTTTTAACTTAAAGGCAAGAAATATTTTTGATATTCTATTAGACATATGAGAGAAATAACAAAAGGCAGCTTTAGAATGTTTATACCCAAAATATGGTATTTGAAATTAAAGTTCCTTTTCATACATTTCAGCTATTAATATTGCCATGTAGTGGAAATGCTGTGAAAATAAAAATTCAACTCTGAACTATTTTCATGATTCCAGGACTTGACTGTATTCTTTCCTTGCTGTCTCTTTTTTTTACCCCTTCACCAATATTTTTGAGCCCTAACAATGTGCCAGCCACTGTGGTAACCATTAGGAGTAAAGCTCAACAAACCAGACTCAGTCCTAGACTCCACAGACCTTATATGCTAAGGATGGGAATCACACTGTTCACATACAACATCGCACCTAACATCTCACGTTTTAGTAAATGGTGGGAGGAGAAATTTGGTGCAGTACAGAGCTATGAGGGTTGACTTGGCCAGGAAAGTTAGGAGAGGCTTCCCAAAAATATGATGATTGAGTTGGGACCTAAACAGTGGGTAGGAATAAGTGACAAGACAGCATGCCACAGGTTGGGTAAGCGGAGGAGTGTGGCAGGCCAAAACAGGCCTTGGCGAGAAGGAAGACTAAGAGATGCTGAGTGTGAATCGGGTGACCGCTGAGTGGCGACCACACTGTGCAGGGGACAGCGTAGACTGTTTTAAAGTCTTCCCCCTACAGCAATGGGCCTTAGCTGCAGAATCGTAAGCAAAATTATGAGGTGGTCAAATGGGTTTCATATTCACAATTTATCAGAACCATAATGTTCTAAAATTTGTTAGAAGTCATTCTCGACACACACTTGAGTTCCCCGAACTGGCCTCTCACCTAATCTGTCCTCCCTCGTTTCCAACTAGTGTCACATCACAACACGTGTAAGGAGTTAGCTTCACACATAGCAGTGACGGCGGCCGTGTCCGTATCCTGTGAAGATGACGGCTGCAGTGAGGTGGCGCAGTCGGGGTGACTCCACTTTCTGGTAGTCTCTGTAAGTTGTTTGTTCCTCTCTCTCCTCCCTCTCTCTCTCTCTCTCTCCTTCTTCCTCTCTCTCTCTTTCTCTGTCTTAGTATTCTACCCTTGGAACCTGGGTTGGTCTTCCTGCTTCCCTTCATGTTGTAAGCTGGAATAATTATGGCTCACCTTGGTTTCTTCCCATCTGTCATAGATTTCCATCCTTCACTGCCCATGTCCATGTCCTGACAGCCATTTTATCACATATTTTGTCCTGTGTGGGTGCGGGTGGCAGCGATGGTGGTGGTGGCTCACCTGTAGTAGGTGTTACTGAAGATCAGATCCTGGGTTTTTGTACTCCTGGGCTAAATCTCCAGGGCATTTGCTAAAACTTTGAGACAAGGTCTTGCTAAGTTGCTGTGTTGCCCAGCTGGGTCTGAATTTGTGATCCTGCCTCAGCCGCCCAGAATTATAGGCATGAACCCCATGCTTGGCTTTTAAAACTATTTAGAATTTTATAATTGTCCTTTTTACCTTTCACAATCACTGTAGAAACTCACTCTATTAATAATGTACACGTGCATTTCAACTAGCACAAAATTTTAGTATGTGCTTTCTTCAAAATTTAGTATGTGCTTCTTGACTTTTTAGGTTTTGGGGTTTTTTTAAGTATCAGGGATCAAACTCAGGACCTTGCACTTGCCAGGCAGGCATAACTCCACTAAGCTACATCCCCAACCTACAGTGACTCTTTTATTAGACATAATAACCTATAAATTATGCAATCATTGATCACCTACAATTTCTCAGAAACTGTTACAATTTTCTCAGAAACTGTTAAAACAGACATTTGTCTCTGGCTTTAATAAAGATCGGGGTAGAACCAAAAGTAAATACAAAATGTTGAAAATGAGACTAAAATGAATTTTTGTCTGTCACACAGACACACAACAGCACTGGGAAGATAAATATCTTAATAGTCTTGATTTCTATTTTTATTTAATCAAAACTTTACACATAATTTAAGAGCTCAAAGGGATAAAACCTGTTAAGGACATAAAAGCAGTCCCACAGCGATACAATGGAGCTGCTCTTTCCCCTCATTCTCTGTGCCTACTTTCAGTAATTTCAAATACTCCTAGAACTAGAGGAGACCTGGGGCCGAGCTAACCTCCGCCGACAGGATCTGTGAAATCTGCAGAGAACTGGTTCCTAGGGGTGCTGGACGGAAGCAGTTGAAATTCTTGAACAGACATCATCAGTGCATACTTACACTGTTGCCTTAAGGTCATACTAACTCTTTCGCACACGCACACGCACAGCGCGCGCACACAGCCCTGTACCAGGGCTGAAATCAGGACCTTGCACTTGCCGGTGAGGCATGGCGTCACTGATGTACAGGCCTGTCTCTTTCACTCATCATATGAAGAGATCCAGACCTGTAAATCCATGGAATGTCACAGTGATTTACTACACAGAGGACACTAACTGGGTAAGATAAATAGCTAGCATATTGCATAATAGAGAACGGAAAATAATCCCTAGTAAGACCCAGAAGCCTGATGTATCAGTGACGTGTTTAGGAACTAGTTGCTTATCTAGTAGCTCCACAGTAAACCAAATCATTCTAAGTCATCTTTATTAATTGGCTTTCCAGTTGCAGGGACAAAACACCTAACACCAATTTAAAGGGCAAAGGTTTATTTTTGCTCACTGGTGCAGAGATTTCAGTTCGTATTCAGCTGGCTCCAGGCAGAAGCATCATGGTGGAGGAAACTTACAGCATCCAGGAGGCAAAGAGCAGGAGAATCATCCAAAAGGAAGGGGCTGGGAACCGGACATGGTCCCCAGGGTCATCCACGATAGCCACCCGGACCCACCCACGAGTCTGCCTTCCTGTTGTGGTGGTCTCAAGCCCATCCGCAGTCACAGTTAACGCACTGCCAAAGTCGCACCGCCACAGAGGCGCACCTCACTCTGTGGAGGCCTTTCTGATTGATTATTTTTAAACATTTGTAAGATGTAATTATTTTTTTTTCTGACCAAGGTGCAATGATTTTAAATCTTTTAAAACAAATAACTATGAAAAAAGTATTCCAGAAAAATTTATAAATGGGAAGTCTAAGTTAGATTGCTTTTTCTAATTTTACCCTAGCCCCTTAGTTAGGAAATAAAAGCCCTGAATTGTTACTAGCGTGAACTGAATCATTTCAGCATACATCTAGCGCATGTATTTCAGGTTCTGTTGCTATGAACTGTGTTGATCAGTTTCATCATGAATAATACTTTAGAATGTAAGGAACACAGCCAGTAGATGTGTTCCTTGCTCCTTCTCCACCTTTAGATTACATCTAATAAAGCTGACAGTTCTGTCAGGCTCTCAACACCTTGTTCCCCAAACCAGACCTTGGAAGCAAAGGCTGTGGCCCGTCACATAGCTCTGCACAAGCCACAATAACGTAAGTTTTATCTGTGTATAGGAAATGGCCACTTATTTGATAAATATTAAAACATTGCTAGCAATCCATTTTCTGAGTTTGTTTACTAGACCCTATGAACATGCTATTGACATGGTAAGTGGGACTTTACAGATATGATAGGGAGATTATCCTGGATTATAAAAGTTTCCTACAAGAGGGACAGGTTCACTTTGTAGTTATGATGACTTAAGCAAAAGGCTTAAGTAGTGTGATGAAGAGCCACCAACAAAGTAATATAGGTGACCTCTAGAAACTGGAAATGGAAATGGATTTTCCCCTCAAGTCTCCAGAAGAAATGTGGCCCTTTCTTAGACTTTTTTACTTCAAAACTGTTAGAAAATGTGGGTCTTTTGAAGCCGTGGTTCATATTAATTTATGATCACAATCAGAAATTAATGTACCCCCTAACTCTCACTCCTAATAATCCACATGGGGCAGTTACACTTCACAAGTTTTTGAGTCTTGTGGTCCTGATTCCCAAGAGAAGAACTCATCAAGAGATACAATAATAGAATCTTTAAAGCATAACCTGCTATGATCATTCATTTTGATATGTCAACTTAAGAACCACTTGCAGATTAGTAAAGCTCTAGGTGTGTCTGTGGATACTGACATGTGGGCCACAAATAATGAGGGAAGACTCACCCCAGATGTGGGTAGCACCAAGCAGCAGGCTCATTCAGCCTGGACTGAATAAAGATGGAAAAAAGACATTCATCTCTAGTTCTTTCAGGCTTCAGCCTTCCAGCTCAAACCCTTCTGCTTTCTGACTCAGACTCACATAGGCCTTCCACCCTCAACTAGATTCTCCAGTCCTTCGGCCCTTAGGCAGCCATTCTGAGTTCTTCTACCTGTGATCTAACATGAGCAGAGAAACTCTTCTACTTCCAATTCCTTAAGCCTACCTAGTAAATCCTTAGTATAGCCATACATATTCTATGAAGTTTGTTACTCTAATGAATGTCACCTAAGATGCTTTCTGAGCTTTCCCAGTCAATTCAGTTTCCTTGTGCAAAAAACAAAAACCAACAAAAAAACTAGTAGGCACAGAAAAGGCTCATTCTGGTTGGGGTAACCGAATCTGACCATCAAAAGGAAGTAGGGAATCATTACACTGAGGGTAGAATAGAATATGTTTTACATGCAAAGCATCTACTAGAGGTCTCTTGATACATCCCTACCCAATATTGACAGTAAAATGGAAGACTTCGATAATGGCACAGAGGGACTGCTTCCATAAAAAGGGAAAGCACTGTCAATGTGTAAACTTTTTAAGAATTCTAGAAACTAAAACTCAATAAACCAAGAAACATTTACTCTTGAAGGACTAAATACTGACAAAAAGGAAACACTTTAACTTGCCTGACTCCCACCCCTGCCTCTAACATCACGTCACGCCGTGGCTGTACCTGGGGAGAGTGCTTCTCAAGTGTTTCACCATTAAATGACACATTCTATTTTGGGAGGCATCTGGAGACTCACTATACAGCTGGCTTTTTAAAAAGTCCTTTTCCACTCAACAGGAGTGTCACTTTTATTATGCATCAGGTGGCTGTATGTATGTGGGGCTTTTCCTAGACCAGAGATAAGAGGACCTGTGACACGTGTATTACTGTGTTTTTCTCCTAAGACAAAAGTTGTCCATGTAAGTTGTTTCTTTCTAAAGTTTCAGCTTCAGCTTTAATTGCAGTGTTGGCACGTTGTGATAAGCAAGTGGGTTTTGGATTGCAGTTGGACACTCCATCAGTGCATCATCATGTGCACCGTCACTATCCTAGACTGTTGTGCCCCTGGGTCAGTTTTTCTATCTCTACACAAATACCATCTTGTCCTTGGTACTATAGCTTTAGGACAGACCCTAGTATCTGTCAATATAAATCCTTCCGATTTTCTTACGAATCTTCCATTTTGGGTATAGCTGTAAGATGAGAAGTGATTATCAGAAGGCTGGACTACAGGACCTTAACTGGAGTGGAAGGTCCAATCATTACCATCCGTCAATGGGATACTACATTCAGGTACTGCGTAACATTCTGGTTAACAACAGACCATCTGTGATCCCACAAGATTCTATCACCTAGTGACATGTCATGTACTCTAGGATGTTTGCACAAACATGAAGTCACTGAATATACCTTTTTTCTCAAAATGTATCCTGTCATTAAGCAACTCATAACTCACACAGCTGTCTTCTTTGGGCTGCATGCCTTGACAGGTATTTAAAAGTTACTATTACCTGTAGTTTTTCTGGTACTTAAATCAGAAATGGATTTTGTATGAAGAAAGTTTTGTCCTGTTAGAAGGATAAAATAGGGCCAAGGGTTTCACTCACTGACACTGCACCTGCCTGGCAAGCACAAGGTCCTGAGTTTAATCCCTAGAACAACAACAACAAAACGGATATATAGACAGAGATAACGGCAAGACCGGAAAGCTTATGTAGTGGACAAAATATTCTTGAGCTGGGGGGAATCCTCACAGATCATCCTCCCAGAGACCAGATGTGAAATATTTCACAGATGAAAACAGTTTTGTGCTAAGAGTCCAAAGGACAAGATATGCAGTGTTCACACTGGACTCTGTGGTAGAGGCCCAGCCTTTGCCTACTGGAACGTCAGCCCGAAAGACAGAGTTATAGCCTTGATAAGGGCTCTTTTGCTAGCAAAGAACAAGAAAGTTCACATCTATACTGATTTCAAATATGCCTTTCGAACATTACCTGTACATCTGGCCATATACAAGGAAGAGGATTCTTAACTGTTAGAAAAAAATACAAAGAAGAAATTTTATGGCTGCTCATTGCAATAGGGGCCCCGGATTGGAACATTATAACTCAGAGGGAATAAAAACCAGAAAAGTGAAACTGACAGCCCCCCAACCCAAAAGTGAGGCCCTACCCATGCCCCCATCCCAGAGCCTCCTCTCCCAGAGATCTCACTCCTGAGATAAAAGATCCTAGTATACCCAAAAAGCTGAAGTGTATATAAGGGGGAGATCCTGGAAGTTTCCTCATGGAAAGCTAACCATCCCTGAAGTGCTGGACCTCAAGTTCATAAAGCAATTTCCAGGTTTTCGGGAAAACAGCGTTGGAAGCATCACAAGGTTGCCATTTCTTTCTTTCTTTTTTTTTTTTTTTTAGGTTTTTTTGAGACAGGGTCTCGCTTTGTAGTTCAGGCTGGCCCTGAGCTCAGCTTCAGACTCACATCACAGCAATCCTCCTGCCTCTGCCTCCCGAGTGCTGGGATGACAGGCGTGAGCCACCACGCCCGGCACTGTGGTATGTGGTACTGGTTGCTGCTGGGCGTGAGTCTCCACACCCAGTATGGTATGTGGTTACCGGGGATCGAACTCGGGTCCTTGCACTTGCAAGACAGGCGCCGGAACCACTGAGCTAAACCCCCGGCCCAGAGGTTGCCATTTCTATGTGCCATGGCTCACTGCCGTTGCTTGAGGTGTTTATAAACATAAACATAAACATAAACAAGGGCTACCCGGCCCTAAGTATCCAGAAACCAGACCTACCCCATGGAAAGAGCAGCTTATGGACTGTACAGAGCTGCCTTGCACAGATGGCTATTGATACATGTTGACACTTGTCTGTACCTTCTCAGGGCAGACTGAAGATTGAAGCCTTCCTCACCCAAACAAAAGGCATGAGAGATAACCAAGGTGATGTTCAGAGACATCATCCCAAGGTTTGGACTACCCCTGACCTTAGTGTCAGACAATGGACCGGCATTCGTAGCCAGCAGCATCTTAGAGCTCACACAGATGTTGGAGGTAAAATGAAAACTCCCCGCAGCTTACTGGGCACAGAGTTTAAAAAAGACAAAATGCACGAACCATACAACTGCTGAAATCATTCTGTCAAGACATCTACTTGAGATGATACCAACTTCTGCCCGTGGTCCTCCTCCAAGTCTAGTCCACCCCTACCAAGCAAACAGTATTGCCCTTATGAGATTTTGATAAGCCAGCCAGTCCCAATCATAAGTCAAATTAATAGTAATCTTTATAAACTAGGAAAATTTAACCCCCCAAAACAAAAACAATAATAAACAGGTATGCAAGCTTTGGAAATGTCCATGCAAGATATCCATGGTTAGGTACCCAAAAAAATGCCCATAAGCCTAAGACCCAGTATCCTCCTTCACATCCAAGGGCTTTATGTAAAGAAAAATGCAGGGCCAGGGATATAGCTCAGTGGTTCTGGCGCCTGTCTTGCAAGCACAAGGACCCGGGTTTGATCCCTGGTAACCACACACCACACTGGGCGTGGAGACTCACCCCAGCAGCAGTCAGTGCCACATACCACAGTGCCAGGCGTGGTGGCTCACGCCTGTAATCCCAGCACTCGGGAGGCAGAGGCAGGAGGATTGCTGTGATGTGAGTTGGAGGCTGAGCTCAGGGCCAGCCTGAACCACAAAGTGAGACCCTGTCTCAAAAACCTTAAAAAAAAAAAAGAAAAGAAATAAAATGCAACAGCTCTGGAGCCTCTATAGAATGGGTCTCATTATGAAATCCTATCCACCCTCACTGCTGTCAAAGTTACAGACTTAGATCTACCACAGCTGGCTAAAGCTGGCAACTCAAAACGAGTGGGCCAACGAACAGGATCCAGACCACCCAAATGAGCCGATCTTGTGACAAGATCAGGCCACCACTGGAAACGATATCCTTGCTCTGGTTGTCCCTAAAGCTGACTAGTGTCTGAGAAAAGAACAACCCTGTTCTGATCACTCCTGAAGCTAATCAACACAGCATCACGACACCATAAATTTCTTATCCTCTTTGTTAAAGTTCTGCCTTGCCTGTTACCCCTATTTGTCAAAAGCATCAGTCAGCCATAACGACCCTGACAGACTGGCACACCACTTCACCGATGGCCTCAGACAAGTACTAACCTCTGCCCAGTAGGCTGTACCGAGCCACCCCTATGTGATAATGGCGATAAAGATAATGCTGTCTATTAAAACTTGTTATAGAAAGCATCAAAGGGGGAAATGAAGCAAGACTCAAAGAAAAACAAATTCTTCTTAGCATTGGGCTGACCACCCTCCTCCAGCCGTAACTCCTTCCCTTTTTTAGGTACAGGTAAAACTGACAACTATTTCCTGTTAACCAAGTTTATGACACTGTTCTCATATGAGCCATAAGAGACTATCTTCTTCCAAGGATAAGTTTTAAAAATACATTCCCGTGTCCTGTTCCAGTGAACTCATTTTCTAGCACCACTAGAAAGACCAACCTCCTTTGACCAAATCTACAAATACTGCAATGTTTCTTTGTTCATCGCTTTTCTTTTGCACAAGAGTCTGATGACTTGTTACCTAAAATAAAGTCCTCTTGAAACTCATTGGTCTCTCCTCTCTCTTGATATTCTGAAATAGAGTGGAGGTCCTATCTGCCCAGCCAAAGAAAAAGGTTTTCTAGGAGCTGGTATATTATTAACAATATTCGTCCCTCTACAGAGATTCTGGTAGAGGATAACCACCCACAAAAACTCTGGAATATAAACTAGATTGCAGAATGCTCTTCAAACTAGAAATCCAAGGCAGTCTTGCTTCCTATTTTATCCCCTTTAATCTAAGAAGGATGGCTATACTACAGACTCTGACCTAATTTACACCCTCGTTTGCTGGTGAAGGGATGGAAAGATAAAGACACCCAGATCTCAGGAAGCACCATGCCCTTAGGTCATCAGTCTCCTGAGCCATTAATAAAATGTGATGAGTGTCCTCCGTCCTTTCCGAGTAGGAAGGATGGGAGATGCGTGGAGAGGGAGCGAGATGCTCCGCTGAGTGCACCTAGCCCCGCGCCATGGGAGGCTGCTAATCGCAGCAGGCACAGTCTCCCCTTTCACCCACCAGGCGGCCTCGCACGTCTTTTTGTTTTGTTTTGACTTCAAATCCTTATTGGTACATTTTATATATATATATATATATATGTACATTATACATGTACATTATACATGTACATTATGTATACATATGTATATTGTATATATACATCAAGATTGCACTCAACGTTGAGAATCTGTACCAGTATAAGACACGACTAAATTCTCATTTTTTCCCATTGCCTTACCCACCCTACCACCCGTCGCCCCTATATACATAAGCTTTGTTTTCTTTTTTTTCCATTACCATCACATTATTTTCTCCTCGTTACTTATCCCTGCACCCTGTTTTCTTTTGAATATTTTGTTTCACAGTATCTTTTTTGCGGTACCGCGCATGGAACTCGGGACCTGGCACTCGCCAGGCAGGCGGCGGCGCTGCTGAGCGGCATCCCAGCCCTCGCGGGGTTTCTCCGAAGCCTCCGACTTCTCACTCCAGGCCTCAGGTGGGCTGGGTGGGCCGGAGCTGGAGGGCGGCGTCGCTCTGCAAAACGCAGCACGCTCACGGGACAAGCGGCTCCGACAACAGTTCATAACCTGCGCCCTCGGCAGCAGGAGCCCCTCGTTGGGAAGACGCCACCACCGAGCCGGAGGGCGCGACGGCCCCGGCCCGCGCGCCACCGGGTGGGGCGGCTGCGCGGCGGGCGGGGCTGGGGAGCCATGGCAACGCCCCGTGACGTCGGCCGGGTGGGGCGGCTGCGCGGCGGGCGGGGCTGGGGAGCCATGGCAACGCCCCGTGACGTCGGCCGGGTGGGGCGGGCTGCGCGGCGGGCGGGGCTGGGGAGCCATGGCAACGCCCCGTGACGTCGGCCGGGTGGGGCGGGCTGCGCGGCGGGCGGGGCTGGGGAGCCATGGCAACGCCCCGTGACGTCGGCCGGGTGGGGCGGGCTGCGCGGCGGGCGGGGCTGGGGAGCCATGGCAACGCCCCGTGACGTGGGCCGGGTGGGGCGGCTGCGCGGCGGGCGGGGCTGGGGAGCCATGGCAACGCCCGCGACGTCGGCCGCGCGTGGCTCGCGCCGCAGCTGCCTGTGACGCAAGGGCGCCGCGTTCTCGCGTGACGCCGCGCGGCCTCCGCGCCTCGCGACGGCGGCAACGGCTGCGGCGGGCGGGGCCAAGATGGTGGCTCCGCGGGCGGGGGAGGCTGCGGAAGGAGGAGCCAGCCCCTAGCCGGCCGGGAACCCGACACCGGGCCGCCGAGGCGCCGCCGCCGCCGCCGCCTGCTCCAGCTCGAGGGACGCGAGCGGGCGGCGGGGCGGGCGCGAGCGACGGAGAGGAGGGGCGGGGCGGAGCCGCCCGCCTCCCCCGCCCGCGTCCCGGCCGGCCGGCCCGCCCAGCCCCGGCGAGGCAGCGGCTCATGGCGGCGGTGGGGCCCCCGCAGCAGCAGGTGCGGATGGCCCATCAGCAGGTCTGGGCGGCGCTCGAGGTGGCGCTGCGGGTGCCCTGCCTCTACATCATCGACGCCATCTTCAACTCCTACTACGATTCCAGTCAGAGCAGGCTCTGCATTGTGCTCCAGATCTGCGTGCGGCTCCTCGGTAAGGAGAGGCTGCCCGCGGGCCGGGCGGGAGCGCGTGTGCAGGGTGGCCGAGGCAGGGCTGCGGGCAGCCCGTCGGGGAGAGCAGGCCACTGTGCCTGCCGTCCCCACCGCGTCCTGCGCCGCAGCCTTGGGAGAGCCCAGCCCCGCCAGTCCCGGTAGTGCCCCGTGTGACCTTGGGCTTGTGCCAGTGTTGGGGCCTCAGTTTCCCCCTTCCTCACTTCTGGGCGTTCCTTTGTGGTTCCTTCTGCCTCTGCGGGACCCGGAATTGTGGAGTGTCTGCGGTAAGTGACAGCCAAACGAGAGACTGCTTTGAGTGTCAGACCTTGAAACCATTACCAGACATCCTCAGGAAGGCAGTGCTTATAAGGAGGCCACTAAGTCTCCATGGATAAACAAGGAGGTATTGGAAATGATCGTGAAAACTTGTCTAGAGAGTGATGAAACTGTCGGAAGACGTATGGAAGTACTTGTCTGTGCTGCATATGGGTAGTATTAAACACATTATTCGATTCGGCACCTTCCATTTTCACTTACATCACTAGAGTGAGAAATGTTTACATGTGAAAATTCTTTCTTTAGTAATTGCAAGTTGGCAAATTTTGTTGATGAGGTAGTTCTTGTGATTAGTCTTTAGTGGGCTCGTGCTTTTGAAGTGTTGAGGCAGGCAGAGATCCTTACCAAACCTTTCTAATTTACAAGCCATCTGTTGCCTTATTCCTACAAAAACTGAAAAGGAAAAAAAAAGGGATGGTTTAAGCCTGAATTTTGTTCTTAGAAATAAATAGCGATTTTTAAACCTAACTTTTGCCGGCCATTTTCGTTGGTGTTATTTATCTAGTCTTCAAAGATCCCTCAGAAGTTGGTGGTGTTACTCTCATTTTACAAATGAAGAAACTGAGGATCATAGGGTTAAGTGTTTTGCTTTTGGCAGGCAATGGTAAATGCTTGCCAGAACCTGAGCTTACAAATCTTTGACATAAAGTGTAGTTCACTTCCCTCTTCAGTATGTTCAATACTAGATATGGAAATGTGTAGCTAATGATCATATGCTGATTTTGTGTTTTTAGTTGTTTTGTAACATAAGACCGCTCAGTGACCTACTGGCCACTTAATTGCAGCTATTCCTGCCTGCCTCTGTAAAAGTATACTACCATCATTATTTGTTGGCAAAAATCAAAAGGATTTTGTATATTTATTACAGAAATAGTGTGGTTGCTTCCTTGAATGTTCTTATGGCATAATTGCAGGTTCTGTTAGAGCTTTTTAGGGACCTGGTGTTTTAATGTAGTAGTATTGTACTCTTGGGCCTCAAGATAGGCAGTTTTAAGGAGAAGAGTGTGTTTGCTAGTTAAATCATTTACTTTGTCCTCTGCATGCTTAGTGTCTTTTGTAATAAATGATGCAAATTTTATATTTGGCTACTTAAAGAACTACTTGACTTCAGATGATTTACTTAATAGCTGAGTCTTGGTTTTGTGATCTTCAGCTTTGTAAAGATGGCGAATGATGGTATCTCTGTCATAGGGCTTAAGTTAGGATTCTAGGTGAGGTAGGGCATAACCTCTTAAAACAACACTTGGGCTGTTTAAGTTTGGCTGTTAATAAGCTTGATGGCTTTTCAAAAATACTGTAATGCTTCAGTTAAGTCCATACTTTGTTACACATATTTCAGTCTTTTAAGGCAATGTGCACATAGTTTTTTGGAAAATTTTGATCCCCAAATGGTGTCATCAGAATTTATGTCAAACAAAAAAATGTTCCAAATCTTTGATCTCACTATTTCTTACATCCTATCAGTCAATTATGCTAATTTTTCACGTTTGTAAAATAATTAAAAAATGGTTTGGGGCTAAAATTTCATTCCAGATAAAATCAAATAGATATAAAAAATGACAGGTAGATGTGGAAAGAATCTTGTAGATAGTTGAAATTAATTGTTCTGCCTTGTTTTGTTGTTGCTGTAGTAGACATCTCAGCACTGCTGCGTGTAAATTCCAGTACTCAACTTTTTCAAGCATTACCAGTTTATATGTAGTGTTTGAAGTATCTATTTCCCTCTACCATAAAAAAGTGCAACAACTATAATATAAAGTCATACTAATTTAGGATTTCAAAAGGTCAGAAAGTAAAGCATCTCATTTTGGAACTTCAAATAGAAACAAATGACAATGTTTAATAATGTAAAGCTATTTCTTCAGAAGTATTAAATGCTAAATAAACACACACTAGCATAATGCTGAACTAAAAAATTTAAATCCAAAGCAGAATATGCCAAGCATAGGAGTTTTTTTTTTTTTAAACGATTACTTGTATGATGGTAATTCATTCATGTAAAAGACTTTCTAAACCTAAAACCCAGAAATTACAAGCGAAAATCTGATAGATTGAGCAGATGAAAATGAAAAACTATGACAAACTTCCTTTTAAAAGATCTGTAAAAATTGCAGTCTGAGGGGAAAACAGTTGATAATATGTGAATGAAGTTCCTTGTAAAAGTTTTATTCTGTCAAACAAAAACAAACTCCTATAGAAAAAAGGGCCTAGTATTTCACTAACACAGTGGAGATGGTTGGAAAGTAAAAGATATCTATGGCTTCTTTTACAAAGAAAAATATTGTCAAAACAATTTTTATTAGAGCTCAAAGTGTAAAAAGTACTTTGGCAAAAGTATTTACATATTTGAAGTAAGTAAATCCACACAGTTTTGATAGGCAGTATTATCTGATGTACACTATATGCATTTTGAGTCACAATTTCTAGTGAGTTGGCCTAGAAATTATAGTTGTGCAAAAAATGAGTGAGCATACTTACTCATTACTGCATTTTTGGAAATAAAACAAACTTCAGATGTCAAACCTAATATAAATGTGTACTAGCAATCTGTTTATTGTATTAAGTTGAGCTGTACAATAAAGTTCTTGAAAAGGATAATTATTTTGGTGTTATGCAACAATCTGAGAAAACAACCTATGAAGTGAGAAAGCACAGTGAATCAGAAAAACTATGAGCAGTGGAGGGTCCATTGGGGTGGGTGCTACTGACATTTTAAGAGAGGGCAGTTCTGCCTTAGAGGTAGAAGTGCTGTTCTTTGCACTGCAGGATTTTTAGCATCTTTTATCTGCTAGATGCAATTTAGTGAATACCCCTGCCCTACCCTACACATACCCAGCCAAAACTGTCTCTAGATTTTGCCAAATACAGTTTGTCTCACTGTGTGTTTGTGTACGCAAACAAACACCCAGTTCTGGTTGAGAATCACTGAGATAGACAAATACACCAGTAGTACAGACTGCATAATCCCAAAATAGGCCACTGATGCATATATATAGAAGCTTGATTTGTTTCAGAGGTAGAATTGAAGCAAATTGAGGTAAATATGGACCATTTAACCAATGGTTATTTACTTATTTACAGTATATGGAAAAATTATACTGGATCCCCTATCTGATATCTGTATAAGAATTAATTCTAAGTGAACCAGTATCAAAACGTGAAACATAGAACTTTAAATTTTTAGGAAGTATATAGTATCTTTTTGTTCATTTTTGGAGTTAAAGAAGAAATTCCTTAGAAATATATAAAAACAAGTTTAGAAAATATTGATAAAATATATTAAAATTTCAAGTCTCAAGGTGAAGCATCAAGAAACTAAAAGGTTGTATTTGTGTATAACAGTGTTTAATAATTTGCCAAGATGTACAGAAACTTAATTAAGATGGTTCTTTTTTGGTGCCAGGAATGTAATGAGAGGAAAAAAAGATCAAGGTATATTTTCTATTCTCACAAAGGCAACCCAGAATACTTCCCTTCTGATCATCACAATGTATATGGGATTTCTCCCCACCAACAACCAGTTCTTCAGCAAATTTTTCAGTGGACATTACTGGTTGCCCTCTCCTTAGTTTAGTGATGACACCCATTAATGCTGAGCTCACAGTAGGCTCAAGCTCTCAAGACTTCCTCTCACTTCAGATACCCTTGCTTCTGACCTATCAGCTATAAATTGGAGTTCCCACAACCCTCCTTTGGGTTCACTTAATTTGCTATAGTAGTCTCAGAACTCCCGGAAACTTATATTTACATTTGGACATTTATTAGAGAGGCTGTATAACAACGGGCACAAATGGAAGTGATACATAGGACAGAGTGAAGGGGGCTGGAATGGAGCCTCCATGTTTGTAGACTTGTCACTTTCAAGAACCATCTGAAAGCCCTCAAAACTCATCTTGCCATGGTGTTTAGGAGAAACTTCATTATGTGGGGATGCTTAGTTAATTCACTGGCCACCCTGATTTAACAATTCAGTCTTTACCTTCTCTCTCCTCAGAGGTGGGTGGAAGGTGGAAGTGGTACTGGAAGTCCCAGACCTCTGATCTTGGTTGGTTCCCATCCTGAGACTACGCTGAATTCCCCAGCCGTCATTTTAGGAGCATACAGGACAATCTTGTCTCGCTCCTAGTTGTGGGACTTAGGAAGCCTGTTATATGTTAGGAATATGGACAAAGACCATACATCTATAAAGGATTTAGCTTTTTAAAGAAAATCCATGATCACATACTAAAAAAAACAAAACTTGTTACAATTCCAGTTTAAAAGCAAAACTTTAGTGAATAAAATACTTAGAATACCAATTTTTTAACCCAAAATGAGTTAGAAACTTTTTCAACAGTATGATTTGTTAAATATGCCAACACATTAACAGTCTTTCAAGACACCTTATTTACTTTGCCCTAAATTTATTGCTCAGGATTTCTTCAGCAGTAAGGTAGAAATAACACTTATTGCTGTGCTTTCTCATCTTTTTTGATTGGATTTTGAGGTGTTCAATCTGCTTTAGATTGTTTTAATGGTACTTATGGTATGGGAAGTACAAATGTTGTATCCTATTTCGTTCTGATTTTTAGAATAGGTTAAAAGTATGAGTGGACTTTGTACATAAGAGTTAATACTTTATTGTATAACATCCCCCTCTTTTTTTACCCTCTGTTTTTGTTTGCTTGGTTGTGGTAATCCAAATTGACAAGGTCCTGAACTTTGAGTTTATATATAGCTTTAAAGTTCCTAAATTGATTCTGATAACCTGTTCTTTTCTTACTTCACGAACTTTTACTTTAAGCTCTTTTCACTGGAGACTTTACTGAAATCTCTGAATAATGGTTGCATTCTATATTCCAGTGTCCCAAACTGTTTGCTCTTTATAAAGCAGATCTCTTCTAAATCCTAATGGAAAATTAACCAACCCTCAGCTTTACTATTTCCTTAGATCTGTGCAATACATATGAAAAAAAGAGTTACGTATCTATAGTGGTAAAAATGCAAGGAACCTTAATTAGCAGTACTTCCTAAAAGTCACCAGGGAATAATAAATATTTGGCAGTGTATTACTTGAGAATTGCTCTATTTTTTTCTGTAAAAGGAGAGCTGATTTTTTCACATTGTGTGGAATGTGAGTATAAAAGAAAAATTTCGATATCCTTTTTTACCAACCAGCTTGAACTAGGAATTAAAACAAGTTTTTTGTTTATTTGTTTGTGATTTGTGGCTTGGTTTTGTTTGTTCTTGAGGCAGAATCTGACTATATAGCCAGCAGTTGAGATTGCAGGTAGGCACTATCATGCCCTGCTATTCTTAAAAGTGTTTACTCTTTATTATATCTTGGGAGTGTGATTTAAATCAGGAAAGTGGTGTGAGATTATTACTCACCAAGACATATTCAGACTTTGAAGTTGTAATCTGTTTTTTATCCTAGCCTTTCCCATTTCCCCCCCCCCACTTTGGCACTTTTGCATAAACCAAATGGCTTTTTTTTTTTTTTTTTTTCCCAAGACAGGGTAGTTCAGGCTGTCTTAGAACTCACTATTTAGCCCAGAGTGGGCTTGAACTCCCAGCAATCCTCCTGCCTCAGCCTTCAGAGTAAGTGCCTGTCCCACCCACTGGCACTTTTAAGCCAGAGATATTTTCTGAAAATTTATTTTATTGGTAATGTTTTATATTTTATATATTTTATATATATATGTATATATGTATATATATATGTATATATATGTATATATAGGTAGGTATATCTACCTATATATATGCACACATATTATGATCATAATCAACATTGTACCAGTACATGACACATTTTTTTTTTTGTAGGTTTTTTTGTTTTTTATTTTGAGACAGGGTCTCACTTTGTAGTTCAGGCTGGTCCTGAACACTGAATTCAGCCTCAAACTCAGCAATCCTCTTGCCTCTGCCTCCTGAGTGCTGAGATTACAGGTGTGAGCCACCATGCCCAGCACTGTGAATGTGGTACTGAATGCTGGTAGGCATGAGTGTCCACACCCAGCATTGTTGTGTAGGGTTACTGGGGACTGAACCCAAACCCTTGCACTTGCAAAGCAGGCGCCAGAACCACTAAGCTAACCCCACCCCAGCATATCTTAATTCTCATTTTTTCCCCATTCTCCTGCGCTCCCTACAACCCTCACCCCCTGTATACATAAGCTTTGTTTCCTTTTATTTATCATCAGATTTTTTCTCCCTTTACTTATCTATACCTCCCTTTTCCCTTTGCCTTTTGAACATTTTCTTCCTGTTTCACAATACCTATCATACATTTTAGAATTTATTTACACCTTCAGTTTCTCACAGCAGAGAAATGATATGGCATTTACATGTCTGTGTCCTATTTATTTCACTTATGAGTATGTCCTCAACGTACATCCATTTGAATATAAATGACTTGAATTTATTGTTCTTTATGGCAGAGATATACTCCATTTTATATTTTTTAAAACTGCATCATCTTTATCCAGTCTCCCATTGATGGTCATTTGGGTTGTTTCCACGATTTAGCTATCTGAAAAACAGCTAGGTAGAACTCTTGGAGACACTGGCATAGGGAAAGACATTACGAACAAAACCTGTGCAGCACAGGAACTAACAGAAGTAATCAACAAACAGGATCTCATCTTTTAAAAAAGCTTCTGCACAGCAAGAGAAGCCACCAGCAAGATGAAAAGGCAACTGACAGTGTGGGGGAAAATTTTTACCAGCTGTTTCTCACACAAAGGACTACTACCTAGAGTATTTAAAGAACTTTTAAAAAAACTGGCCACCCAAATTTAAAGACCCAGTTCAGAAGTGGGCATCTGAAATGAACAGGTAAGAAATAAAGAAATGTTCAACATCTCTGGTTATTCAAGAGATGCAGATGAAAAAAACTACATCTCCACAAAGAATGAATGCTGTCATGAAATCAAACAACAACAAATGCTGGGAGGGCCACAGAAGAAAGAAACCCTTCTCTATTGTTGGTGGGAATGCAGACTGGAGCAACCACTGTGGAGATCAGTGTGGAGGTTCCTTAAAATCTAGGACTAGAGGTCCCATTTTACCCTATTTCCCTGCTAGGTATATACACAAAAGAATTAAAAGAATCATACCACAGCAGTATATGTGCACCTATGTTTAATGAGAGCTCAATCTTGGAAGCAGATACCCAAGTCATTTATTTGTGTATAAAAATAAGCTTCAGGGAATAACAGGACTTGAGTAGCAGGACTGGTTATAAAATTTTATAGCAAAGCTCAGGAATACTGGTGAAGATTAATTTACCATTTTGTAAATGGCAAGGTGACAAAAATTACTTCAGTCCCTGTTTAAATGGCATAAATAGAACTGAAGATTAGTTAAGGCTTTTCTCAGAAAAAATGTAGTAATTTGTTTTCCCATATAAAGAAAGTAAGATCACATATGGCATACAGTATACTGAGTTACTTCCATTTTCTTGTAACCTTGTATAGAAAAAGATTTAATTGTCAGAAAACATAGTTTCTGTTAAAAGGTCCCCAACTCTCTGGAAGATTAACTAGTGGCCTACTTGGGTGGGAGAAGCAGATGGCTTCTGAAGGGTTTATGCATCCTCAAGTTCAAAACATTCTTTTCACAGTGATGTGACACTTAGGCATAGGATAAGACCTGTCAGTTGGTAGAATCACTACTTACAGGAACTAGCTCTTGCTTTTATATCAAGCAGGTTTTGAAGCATTTACTCTCATTCCTGCCCACAACTAGGTTTTATCTTTTGAGTTTGTGTTACCTCCTAATCATATAAATTTTTTTTTTCATCCCGAGGATCAAACTTAGGACCCTGTGTTTGGGAGGCAGGCACTAAAACCACTGAGCTAAATCCCCAGCCTAATACCATCAAATTATAATCTCATCAGTGGATCAACCCAGTGAAATTGAGAGCCTTCATAATCACTTCTCTAGGGCACCTCTGAATATTGATGCATTGAGGATCACACCTTCAATACCAGTCTTTGGGAGACACTTACGTAAACTGTAGTAGGGTTGGAAAACTTGGTGGGGCTGATATTCTAAGCAAAGAGAAGACTATAAAGATGTAATTGTAGTAGAGAAAGAGATGTGATTGGGAAAGTTTGGCACATTAGGGTGTCTGCGCGTATGTTAGCAAGAGTATCACTTTAAACTGGGTCCTTGAATGCCAAGACAAGGAGTATAAGCTTTTGTTAATTTCAGAGCCACTGAAAAATGCACTGTGAGCAGAGAAATGAAGAAAAGCAATTGGTGATTTATAGGTGTCTTTAGTTTGTGTCACTGAGGAACGAGAGATAAAGAATGCTAGAATTTGGTGATTAATTGGCACTTTGACTGCATGGGCCCTGGAACATCATTAAGAGAATAATGATGATACCCTAAATGAAAGGGAAATCAAAAGCAAGCTGGTTCTGCTTTAAAGTGAGTTAGGCTTTAAATTTTTTAATTTTGCAGTTGTAATGGAGGAGTGGAATTAGGTGAATATTTGGATGTCATTTTATAGTTGAAACCTTTGACAATACTATTTAATGAAATCTTTAAAAAATTTTTTGTCAGTACACAAAGAAAGATGTGTCCAGATAAACAACATAATATAGTTGGTTACTACATGTGAAGTAGGGGAAGAGGAGGGAATTTATTAGCCCTTTTAAACATGGTGTGGTTTTCTGAATGTCACTTTTGTAAGCTGAAGAAAAAAGGTTAAAGAAATGAACTCAATAATATACGAAAAAGAGAATTTTGAGGTCATTTCTGAAATCAGAAGGAAAGAACATTAGAGAGAAGAAAAAAAAATCCCTGGAGAATGCTGAGATCTAAAGGGCAGGAAGAAGAAGAGCTGGCCTGCATCTGCACTTGAAACAAACGGAGGAATTACATGAAAGCATAAATTTCACTTATGGAGAACTTTTTATAAAAAGAATTCTAAGACTTAATGGTAGTGTTTTCCACGTGGTTGGTTTTAATTCTTAATTTTTTAAAAATGGAATTATGTTTCTCTTTGGAAGCTGGGGATCAAACACAGGACCGTAAGCATACTAGAGAACTGCTGTACCAATCAGCTACATCCCAGCCCTAAATTTTTTAATGATTGTGAAGTTATAAAAGACATGTTCTTTTGAGTTTTAAAACTTACCTAAAGGTATGTATCACTATAAACTTGTCATGGAGATAATTTGGGAATTCTGTGACAAAATGTTGGAAATTGGAAAATAAAGGGTGAGAGTGCCCCCCCCCCCCCAGTACTTTGGGATTGAACTCAGGGCTTCTGCACTTAAGCTAAAGCCACAGGATTTTTTATTTTTCTTTTAAATTTTTTATTTTGAAATATGGTCTCAGTAAGTTGCCCAGACTGGGCTTGAATTTAGGGGTCCTTCGGCCTCAGCCTCCCAGAATGATAGAATTACGGATGTTCACCCCACACCAGGCTAACAGTGAGATTTTTAAGACTAATTTAGTATGTTTGTTCTGGTCTCTTGAAATCTGACATAACAAAACCTTATTATCCCTTAACCCTGTTTTTTTTGAGACTTAATGTTCATAACTTTGAAAATATTCATAATTAAAGGCAGGAGATCTAAGTATGAATGGGAAAACATGGTGACAATACTTCAAATGATTTTCTATTTTTCTTTTTGTTTTTATAGGTATATTTGTATCCAGTATTGTTCTGATCTTATCACAGCGGTCACTTTTCAAGTTTTACATGTACAGCTCAGCCTTTCTCTTAGCTGCGACTTCAGTGTTGGTGAACTATTATGCTGCTTTGCACATTGACTTCTATGGTGCCTACAACACTTCGGCCTTTGGAATTGAGCTGCTTCCTCAAAAAGGGCCTTCACTGTGGATGGCACTCATTGTTCTACAGCTAACATTTGGAATTGGATACATCACACTACTCCAGATTCATTCCATCTATTCACAGTTAATTGTTTTGGATCTTTTGGTTCCTGTAATAGGCTTAATCACAGAGCTACCATTATATATCAGGGAGACTTTAGTTTTTACCTCTTCCTTGATTCTCATATTAAATACAATACTTATCTTGGCCATGAAACTTAGGTGGTTTTATTATTCCACACGCTATGTTTATCTTTTAGTGAGGCACATGTACCGAATTTATGGATTACAATTATTAATGGAGGACACATGGAAGAGGATTCGTTTCCCAGATATACTTCGAGTCTTCTGGCTAACCAGAATTACAGCTCAGGCTACAGTGTTAACGTACATTCTAAGGATGGCAAATGAAACTGAGTCCTTCCTTATTTCTTGGGATGATTTCTGGGACCTCATTTGTAATCTTATAATTAGTGGCTGTGATTCTACACTGACTGTACTGGGTATGAGTGCTGTAATTTCCTCAGTAGCCCATTATTTGGGGCTTGGAATACTGGCCTTTATTGGATCAACTGAAGAAGATGATAGGCGACTTGGCTTTGTAGCACCTGTTTTATTTTTTATTTTGGCTCTTCAGACTGGTTTAAGTGGGCTAAGACCAGAAGAGAGACTTATTCGCTTAAGTAGAAACATGTGCCTTTTGTTAACTGCAGTCCTGCATTTCATCCATGGAATGACAGATCCTGTATTAATGTCTCTCAGTGCCTCCCATGTTTCATCTTTTCGTAGACATTTTCCTGTGCTGTTTGTCTCTGCTTGCCTGTTCATTCTTCCTATTTTACTCAGTTATGTTCTCTGGCACCACTATGCACTAAATACATGGTTGTTTGCAGTCACTGCCTTTTGTGTGGAACTCTGCTTAAAAGTAATTGTTTCCCTCACTGTTTATACGTTATTCATGATTGATGGCTACTATAATGTCCTCTGGGAAAAGCTTGATGATTATGTCTACTATGTTCGTTCAACTGGCAATATTATTGAATTCATATTTGGAGTAGTAATGTTTGGAAATGGGGCTTACACTATGATGTTTGAGTCGGGAAGTAAAATTCGGGCCTGTATGATGTGCCTACATGCATATTTTAACATCTACCTACAAGCAAAAAATGGCTGGAAGACATTCATGAATCGTAGAACTGCTGTTAAGAAAATTAATTCACTTCCTGAAATAAAAGGGAGCCGCTTGCAAGAAATAGATGATGTATGTGCAATCTGCTATCATGAGTTTACAACATCTGCTCGTATTACACCATGTAATCATTATTTCCATGCACTTTGTCTTCGGAAATGGCTATACATTCAAGATACTTGTCCAATGTGCCATCAAAAAGTGTACATTGAAGATGATGTCAAGGATGAGTCCAGTATATCTAACAACAATGGATTTATTGCAGCCAATGAAAATGAAAATCCAGAGGAAGTAAGAGAAGATGCTGCTGAGTCTGACAGGGAACTGAATGAAAATGACAGTACAGATTGTGATGACGATGTGCAAAGAGAAAGAAATGGAGGGATTCAGCACACAGGTGCACCAGCTGAAGAATTTAATGATGACACTGATTAAAATAATTTACTGATCACTGAGGTATTTGTTTAAAATTGAGTTCATCCAAAATGGAGTAATATGCTTCACTTCAGTGTGTAACCAAGCACAAAAAACAGTATCAATGTTGATATGTGAATGGTTTTCCGTTGACTGTGATGTGCTACTGTAAATATACCTCTTTAATTACTTCTGGTCTCTTTGGTGACCTATTTAAATTTGTGTACATTATTGTACATAGAATAAAATGTTTTCACATTTTTATGACAAAATTTGAACAAACAGCTTTTTAATAGCTATAATAGTCATATGGTGCGTCAACTGTGCCAAAGATTCTCAATGAAATTATATAATGTCTCTAATTCTACACCCTAGTGTTTCTTTAAAATTGGTTTTCAAAGTGGAGAAATGGAAGTGCAGATGACAAAAATCACATTAAAGTAGTAGAAATGAAATGACTGATGAGTTAATTTGACCCAAAGAGTAGCTTAAAACTAAGTAAAAACTTCTGCCAGAAACAACTGAAAATATCTTTGCAATTTAAATAGTCAGGTTCAAAAGTCATAAGTCAGACTGTCAGAGTTGAGAAATAGGCTTTTATCAACCAAACTTTGATATGCAGCAGAATGTGCTGAACTGTCCTTTGATCTTTTGATGAGACAACACAATGTAAGCAAACAGTTAGGTTTTCATTGTTTTAAACTATAGCATTGAGTGATATTAAAAATATTCTGACTTCATGGGTACAAGTGAAGGTAATAATTGTAGTGATTCCTCTTTAGACAGCTTCCAGATGATTATCTTTATTGAAATGTACAGTACGTTTTGCCATGCGATTTTTCATACATGATGGAATATGCCAATCAGATATCAGGAAAAAAATAGTTTAATGGTGTTGTTATACAGTGTATTGGCTAACTCCAATGGATCTTCATCTCTTACTGCTGACATTATCTCCAGTATTTGACTAAAGCAAAACAAAAAAGATGGTTAAATTTGTAAATATGTATTGTTTTAAAGGTAATAATCATCTTCTATGTAAAAGAAATATCTTGTTCAAGAAGTTTGCAAGTTAAAGTTTTCAGCAAGTGTCAGTAGAAAAAATGTATCAGCAATGAGACAAAGTTCTGGAGTTGACTTTCATATAAAGCCAAGAATCAGGTTCAAGTATATTATAATAAACCATCGTTCTATATTAGGTAGACCACATCATGGAATTAATTTAGGGGAAGTGAAGAGCCCCTTAAGATTACAGGTCATAACATACCTTTAGTGAGTCATGATGAGCATTTAAAAAAATAAAGGAAATGTACATTGCACTACATAAGGGTAAGAGTACCTTTCCACTTTTGGTTTGGTTTTATTTAATTTGTAATAATCATATTGAGAAGTAGTACCCAAGTTTGAAAGCCACTGCTTAAAGAACTAATGAGAGACAGTAAGAAATAGTTTATTGGTAACTAAGTAGTGACAGCAAGTAGGGAATAAGCTGTGTGGGAAGCGGAGTATAGGACTATCCCTGTACTTTCTTTCCTGCAACAATCCTGGAATCTGTCAAGTTTCTTTGCCTAAAGTGATGATTATCAATGGTATCTTCTACTGATATTATTTATGGGTAGGCACAAATTTGTAATCTAATAAGGGGCAAATCTAATAAGGCACAAATCTAATAAGACACAAACTGTAAAGTTCTAGTCCACATTAAACATCAGAAGTACTTTTTTGTTTTCTCCTCTACGTACTTTTTAGGCAGCTTTTTGTTCCCTTTCTAGGTATCTTAAATGTAAATACTAAGGGCCAGGTATGGTGATGCACACCTGTGAGACAAAAGGATTGCTACAAGTAGTGGTGTTGAGGCCAGCCTGAACTACACAGTGAGATTCTGTCTTGTAACAAATAAAAAATAAAAATCAAACTTAAAATGTGGCCACCCAAAGGAATTAGAGATGGAAATTTAAGATTAAATAATTTTTTATTGTTCTGTAACAGTGACACAAGACTACTTAATAAATACACCAAGCTGACCATATCAATTTTTATATGATCAAAGTATGCTAAAAATAAATTGGCAAAATTTAAATTAAGACAGTAAATATTCTTCTTAATGAACTTTAGAATTTTCCTCTATGTACTACTCAGAATTAGAACTCTTAAGTGCTCCTGATAGAAGTTCACATTGCTTTGCTAATCCTACGAAGGCCAGCCTAGGCTTGAACTTCGGACAGTCTTCCGCCTCAACCTCCCAAAGACTGGAATTACAAGCATGTGCCCCCATACCTGGCTTGAAATTTCTTACTGAGTCCTTTGGTGCTTAGCAGAACCTTCAGTTTCTCTGTGCTTGATGATAATAAAGTTTATGGCAATCTTTGAACATCTCTTTTGCAGCTAGGCTATTTCTAGGTAGCTTCAGTGGCCTATAGCGATATTAATTCTTTTTTTAAAAAGGAAGTTACTGTCCTTGAAAATCTGATGAGCTTTGTTTAATGTGGCTGTCTTAAAGTAGGCAGTTTTAAGTCTTGAAAGAGCTGATTCTTGCCACACACCTTTCCAGTCTCTCCTATTAACCTGTTAAGAGTGGGGTTTTTTGTTTTGTTTTTGGCATTCTTCTACTTAAAATCCTTTGGGTCCTGATAAAATCTAACCTACTAAGGTTGCATACTAGAGACCTGCAACCTGACCTCCCTTTGCCTTCCCAGACTTCTCTTCTTCCACTGCAGTGTGCATCCTACTTTGCCACATTAAGCTCATTGTTAACCTGAGTTAGCGAGCATTCTGGAGTAGGCATTTGCTTAAGGTCTTTGGCCTGACTTTAAATAGCAGAAATGTCACCTTCATAAAGCACTTTTCTAAATTCTTCTCTCATCAGACAGCTGCCTTGTCTCCATTTCCAGATCTAGATTCATACCTCTATAACAACTTTACTGTTTCAGACTATATGTTATCTGCTTGCTTCAGTAGTGCAAGGGGGCCAGTGTCTGACTCTGAGCACTTCACCCAAAGTACCTGGCACAGGGAACCCATTACTGTGGGTGAATGAGGGACTGTCTTAAGTCTTGTAGCCTTAATAATCTGCACCTGACATGGCAGGAGCTCCAAAATGTCCTTTTCAAGGAATTTATAATCTAAAGGGGAGGTAAGACCGTCACATAATAATTACAATATAAAACTAATAACAAAATGGAATTTGGTAAGTGACTTTTGCAAGTAGGAATTAACTAGCCAGTTAGTAATTAGCATAACTGAAGCAAATGGCTATAATTTTACTTATTATGAAGCAAGTACAGAAAACTAATTTGGATACACTATTAACAACTACTTCCCTCTAGGCTGTGTGGTAGGAAAACACCAGTCTCTTATTTCTAGTGTCCTCTTAGACTCTGAAAACTAATTAGAACTATGTCCTCTGACTAAATATGCAAGTATCTATATTTCATAAAAGTAACATGATTTTTTTTTTTTTTAACTAACTAGAACCCAAATACATTTTTAACTGTGGGCCTTAAAGCATTAAATTTTAAAGCTTTTGCCAGAGCCAACAATAAAGAAAAAGAACCTCAAATAATTTTTATAGGACAATTCTCAATTTTTCTGCCCAATGAATTTTAGATCTGGCTTACCTAGTACTCATTACTTGTAAAAGAAAAAAAAAAAATTCCTAAGAAAAAAAGAGATGGCACATTTTGAAAAACTAGGGCTGGGGATTTAGCTCAGTGGTTCTAGCGCCTGCCTTGCAAGCACAAGATCTTGGGTTCAATCCCCCGATAACCACATAAAACAGTGCCAGGTATGGTGACTCACACTCACTAGCAGTCAGTACCACATACCACAGTGCCAGGGTGTGGTAGGTCACACCTGTAATCCCAGCACTTGGGAGGCAGAGACAGAAGGGTTGCTTGAGATCGAGGCTGAGTTCAGGACCAGCCTGAACTATAAAGCAAGACCCTGTCTCAAAAAACTTAAAAAAAAAAATATTAGCAATCTAAAGGTAACACAATTTTTATGAATATTATAAAGTTCTGCCTTTTTAGGGGATGAGGATGGGGAAATTGAAACTTATCATCTGTCACTTTGTTCCTACGTTTAAAGAAATGTATTATTTCCTAATTGAGGATGTAAAGTCATTTAAAATGCAGGCATTAACAAAAGGTCTGTTAAGGCTAGCTAGTCACAAACAGAAGAGAAAGTATATGAGATTAAACTCAGATCAGGTGAGGTGATTATGTGGCTAGCTGTAGGATCTCTTTCCCCTTTCAGAATGACAACCAACCAAAAGTCAGATTTTTCACTGCTGCAATAAAGTCACTGGGTTGAAAGGATGTGAACCCAGGAGCCCAAATACAGCAATTCCGGGGCAAATTCCTCCAAATCATTATTGAAATGGTTTTTGACCTCAACTTAAACTTTGGGTTACGATAATGTGTGACTGGGGATAGTTTCATTAGTTCTACTACTCAGCATGTACATTTGTTAGAAGGACCTGTACTTCATTTGAATTCACAAAACTTCATTTCTGTCCTCAGAGTTCATTTTTCATTAAGTGGCATTTGGCAGTTGCCTGCAATGATTCTAAATACTATAAAGAAAAAGCACTTACATTATATGGCAGGGTTCATTTCTGTCTTTTAAACAGTGCCCATTTTCCCATTTCTTTTTGGTAGGAAATAAAGTTTTTATATATTTCGATCCAGCATGTGTACTTTTGACTCCACACCAAGGTGCATCTGGAGTTAGGTGAAAAGAAAAGTGTTGAGAGGTTGAGAAGTTTTTAAATTTTTATGAACATTAGCAAACTATGTAATCTGTAAATTATAACCTATAATTCAACTTCCCAACTTTTTTGTGCAATAGAAAACAATTCTAAGAAAAACACAAATGCTTTGTAAGAGTCAACTTTTTCTGCTAACATTGGTATGTGGCCTGCTCCTAAAAAAAAAACCTAAAAAATACAACTGCAGCATGAAAGTATTTCAACAAATTTCTCTATTTACTGTAGTGGCTTTGAGTATATATCTCTTTAATCATTATAACAGCTTACTAAAGGTCATGATATAGGGCCGGGGATTTAGCTCAGTGGTTCCGGCGCCTGTCTTGCAAGCGCAAGGGCCCAGGTTCAATCCCGGTAACCACATACCATACTGGGCGTGGAGACTCAATCACAGCAGCAACCAGTACCACACACCACAGTGCCGGGCGTGGTGGCTCACGCCTGTAATCCCAGCACTTGGGAGGCAGAGGCAGGAGGATTGCTGTGATGTGAGTTGGAGGCTGAGCTCAGGGCCAGCCTGAACTACAAAATGAGACCCTGTCTCACAAAAAAGGTCATGATGTAAAAGCCCTGAGTCACAAGATTTAGAGATGAAAGTTTTAGCTTTTTAACCTTGTTTTAAAAGGGAACAGATTCTAACATTCTTATAAAAAAAGTTTGATTTTTGTAGTTTAAAAAGTAGAATTAAACCATTAAAGACATCATGTAAAAAAAGATTATGAGATCTTAAAACCCTGAGGTGTAATGGTTAGTCAAAACTCCTTAATTAGGTATAATGTAAGACTTTAGTTTTACAGATTCTGATATTTTTTAAATTTCTAGGCTTAGGTGAATTTTTAAAACTGAAAATAAAAATCTCTTGCATAAATGCTTCAATAACACAAAAAATCTCAAAAAGCATAATGCCTGAAGCTGAACATACTATTTTAAAATAGCAGACCTTATGTCACTTTCCTTTTGAGGCAGGTAGTATTGGTTTAACATGGAACTTAAAAGTTCTGAACACTTACCAGTCTCAATCATTAATTTTTCACTAGGCACTGACTTCAAAACTTCCAAATTAGCTTCAGTTTTCAGTGAGCTTTAAAATAATTGTATATTTATTTTTAAAAGTAGCATTTAGTGAATAATTTTTATATCATGTTTAATATAAATTACATAACTTAAAAACCACATTAACAAATTGTGTCAGTATACTTTAGAAAGCATTTATACTCCAGATCTGCATTTAGAGGATGTAAATTTTCATGTTTATTAGTTCAATAACTTTGTATCAGTTTAAGTAAAATTTAACTTTAAAAAGAACTTATTTGTATAACTTAAGAGGCTCTTAACTTTCATTTTTAGTGTCTGAGACAGCCTTGCTCCCCATTCTTTTCTGTTGTCTAATAAAATTAAGCAACTGTACCCTGCCACATGGTTCCTTAGTAAGATGAATGAACTCCCCTCTTGAATCTAGCCTTTCCCTCCAGACTTGCTTTGGGGCAATGAGATAGGATGACGTGGCCACACACGGGCAATGTACTTTTCTGTGGTTTGGATGGCACAGAGTAGCTGTTACCTCTACAGCCTGAGTCCCCAGGATGAAAACAAGGCCTGTAGTAGAGAGCTCAGCTTTTTGTCAGCCAAACCCAGCTGACCTAAACCCCATAAATATGAATATAAATATGCTTGGCAGTGAGGTGTAGAATGTTGACTGTAATGCAATGTCTATTAATACTGTCCATATAATATATGGCTTTATGTGTTTTTCTTTTTCGTTCTCTTTTACTTTTTCTTTTTTTTTTTGGTACTAGGGATCAAACTCAGGACTCTGCACTTGCCGGACAGGTGCTGGAACCACTGAGCTACATCCCTGAAACATTTTTAAGTATTTTTTGGAGCAGTTTATAAAAGGTTCACAGTCCAGCAGATGGTAGAGATTTCAGGTATACTTCATGCCCACATAAGCACAATAGTGGCACATTTGTTCAAACTGATAAACATACAGTATAATGATCCAAAGCCCAGAATTACATTAGGTTCCTTAGTGAAGTAATTATGTGGGTTGAGATGAAAGACATATGCACCATTACAGTATCACATAGTAGTTGTGGTGTCTTAAAAACCCTCTCTGCTTTGCCTGGTCATCTCTCCCTATGTAGCTCTGGAAACTACTTATCTTAATGTCTCTCAAAGATCACCTCACCCAAAATACCAAAGAGACAAAACATGATTATTTTAAAAATCAAACTAGTAGACATTTGTTAACCTAAATCATAACATGTAAAGCAGAAAGCTCACACAGAAATGGCAGATGCCATGTTTTAAGTGTTACATGATTTAAATGCTATGTGCCTGCAGAGAAACCAAGAATAAGCAAACCAACACACCCAGGAACTTCTAACAGTTTAGGTACCTAGAAGAAATCTAGAGGGAAGAAAGGAGATGGGGAGACAGAATGAACCTAAACTAGAGACTTAGCAGAGAACAACCAGCACATGCTGGAATAGGGGTGAATCATGGGGCTGAAAATGGAGTCAACCTTCTAATCCTATTCTGTGTTACAACACTGTCAGTGCAGCAATAAATCCCACTTCCCTTGTCCAGTTGGGATCAAAGGATCCCTTTCTGGAGAATCTGGATCAACCCAGGAAAGATCAAAATGATATTTGGAAGTTTCCAGTGGAAAAGTCAGCTGACCATCTTGAGGCTGAGAGTTGATGGACTGTCTCAGCAGTTTCCTTTTTGTTTTGTAAATGAACAGTGAAAGATTGTCTGACATTTAAAGAAAGTTCCCATCGTGACAGAAACCAAACGAGGAATAAAAGCAATAAAGCAATTATGCTGCAATTCCTTTCTTTAAAGAGAAGAAATATAATTGCATCTCTCGAGATATTAAAAAATAAGAACTTTCAGAGATTCAAAACAAATGCCAAAGTATACTTTAAAAAGGTTGAAAAATAAGGCACTTTTTTGGAAAGAGAAAGTAGACATGTTAATTGTAGAATAAAAAGAATAAGTTATCAATCTGAGGTGTTAAAAAAATATCAAGAAAATTCTCCAGGACTGACAAAGAGGAGCCTCGAGCTGGAAGGGCAGCAAGAGCACATCACAAAGATGACAACCGGGAAAACCCTTGGCGCAGTTCCATAATATCACACAAAGAATTAAAACCTTCCAAAGGAAAAGAAAGCAGGTTACGGACAAGCACGGGGAGTCAGAATAGCAATCAACACCAGGGTTAAATCAGTGGGTCACTGTCAGTTCTCAGTGAAGATGACTTCTAATATAAAATTTTATGCCCAGGAAGACTATCAACCAAAAGTGGGGTCCCTCTCCCTTTCACTAACCAAGCAAACTTAAGAGGAAGGACAGAATAGTTTTCAAACATAAATCTTTAAAAAATATATACTTCCTATGAAAAATTTCTTCCACCAGAAAAGACTCCTAAAACTACTTGTATCAGAGAAGAGATGTTAGTCCAAATGAAAATACACAAAAGGGTCTAGAACTAATGAAACTTTCCAGACAAGTTTCCTTATGGAGAAAGCAGATAAAAGCATTTTACAGAGCAGTGTAAAGTATAAGCAAGCTTTAACTTTTGAAGAAAGCCAATTAAATAAAAATACGAGCTGTGGTCCATGATGGCTCCTGCCTATAATGCCAGCTACTCCAGAGGCTGGCTGATACAAGAAAAGTGCAAATTCTAGGCCAGCCTATGTATTTCAGTAATTTTTTTGTCTCCAAAAAAAGATGGATCGAGGAGAATGTAGTCAGGACAGAGTATCCCTGGGTATAACCCTGTCTCTTACACAAACACACACAGGTGCATAAAAGAGGGGAGGGAGGAAGGGAAGTGTCTTAGCTCTCCCGTTCCTGGGACGCAGCTGACACCCTAACTTACAGGAGGGAAGGGTTAATGTGGTTCATGGTTTTCAGGGGACTCAGTACGTGGCTGCCTGGATCCAAGGCAGGAACATCGTGGCAGAAGGATGTGGGGAGAGGAGAGCTGCGTAGGCAGAGCAGCAGGGAAGCAGAACAGGAGAGTAACACCAGCAAGGAAGGGGCCAGATGTAGCAGACCCCTCAAGTTCAGACCTCCATGACCCACCCTGAGAGCCCAGAAATGTGCTTCCCCAATCCCTTTTTCCCCTGGGCAGATCTCAAAGCCAGTCCAGTTGATAACTACCCTAACCACCAAAGAATTACTCCAAAAACAAAAAGTAGTATAAGGAAAGAAACATAAGCATGGCATACCACAGTGGTCAGCAGTCTGCAATATCTACACAGACGTAATGAAAACACTATGCATAGAGCTAAGAAACTTGCAATGACCACACTAGAAGGAATATGACCACTCACTGAGCATAGGCAGGGATATGTCAAGGGACGGTGATACATGCAGAAACATGGTGACAAAACGCCACGCTGTTGGGGGCGGGACTATGCTGAGTGGGCTGTGGGAGTTCCCTGTAAGTCATTAGTACTTCCTGACTTTAATCTCTATGTACCCCTTTGAATAGTAAAAACTGATTTACCCATTAATTTAAATATAAAAGGAGCCTAAACCCTAAAAAAAACCCTCCATGATTTTATTTCCCTAAGAGACTAGCAAAAAATAAGTAATCAGAAGTGATCCTTTTAAGGAAAAGAAACAGAAGAGAGAGTGCCGCGCGCAGAGGCAGAGTTTTGGAAGGTCCTGCGGTGGTGGTGGACCCGTGCACTGGGGAGTGGAGCCCAAGTATGCTGCTGGAGGCGGGGCCTGGAAGGAAGAGGCTGCCCCAGGAGGGTGTGTCACCCCAATTCTCTCAGATTCCTGATTGCTTTGGCTGAGCAGCTTTCCTCTCTTGCAGACCCTCTGCTCTTTCTGCTTTGGAGCCAGCCAGCTATGAACTGGAGCCTTTAATAACCCTGAGCCCAAGTTAGTTTCTCTTCCTTTAAGTTGTCGGTGTCAGGTATTTTGTCCCAGCAACATGGAAAGTGACTGAGAAAGCAAGTCTTGTATTACTCTGACATCCTGGGAAAGGACTCTGTTGGAAGCTCTCATGTATTTGACAGAAAATAAGCCCAAGGCTCTAGCTGTGGCAGTGACAGCACTAAGTGAGGCTGTGTGTGGCGCTGTAGTAGAAAGGTCACCAAGCCAGGAGCCAAAGGGCAGATTCCCCACGGGGAGTAACTTTACACCTGTTTCGTCTTACAAGGATATAGAAACGATTGCTACAAAATAACCTTTCTCCCACAGCCATGTGTCAGGCACGTGTCCAGCTCCACAGGGCCATGAAGGTACACTGCAAAGGCATAAATAACCTGAGAGTGAATTGGGTTGCTTGGAGAAAGCTGGCTGCTGATTCCAACATATATTGTTTCTCTTATTAGAATGGACTGTAATGCTCTATAATTTTCAAATTTTAACTTGAAATATTAAGTACTCTTTAATTTCTTAAATAATTACTGGGATTCTCAAGTAAAGATCAATACAAAATATACACTTTAATAAAAACAAACCTTTATCAGCAGTTCACTGTAGAATAATTTATGAAATGTTTAATATAAAAGATAGCAAAACAAAAACAACCTAGCCACCTACCAGCCATTAAATCCTATATAAAGATCCAAGTCAGTGAGAGCAGCTGCTGCTTCCTTGGTGCCATCAAATGAGTGAACCTGGGGACACACAGGTGTCATTATTACAGTAACTGTCTTTGAAGTTCTAAGTGACATGGAGAAGACTTTCTAAGGGGGAAAAAAAAAATCCAAAATCTTGGATCACAATGTTTTAAAACACTATTTCCTCCCATTTTTATAAGTTCAAACAAGATTTCACAGTTGCACCCTGTCACCATCTCCAGCGACAATCAGCTGCCTGGAGTTCCCACTACTGAGCATGGCTGGTGTCACTACATCAGGGAGGCACGGGAGTGGCAGCCGTGTTAGGGACAAGCAAGAGGAAAGGGTGGAAACACTATACTGCCATTTGAAATATACTGAAAATATTCCTGAGTGGTTCAGCTAGAGGATATTTTTTTTTAGAACAGAAATGATTTTAAGCTGTATACAGGGATGAGAATGTTGCTTTAAAATGGGAGTTGATACATGGTCAACACAGCCAGCTGAGCAGGCAGGAAGGAAGGAGATGACATTTTTTATCTTCACAGACACAGGGTTCAGGCAAAACTGTTCATACTCTGGGTGTATTTATGCACTCAATAACACTGCTTCACAAAAGGAGGTCACTACCAAGCGATACTGTGTTAACAGGAGGGCCAGAGAGTCTGAGCACACTACAGTAACAGTTTTCCATACTGTATCTGTGTTAGCTGCCTATAAGGCAGTTACTTTTGCCCTCAGTATCCCCAGCAGACTAGAAAACTGCCATTAATATCCAAACAATTTTAAATGTAATTCTTTATAAACCACTCCAGAAAACTAATTCTTCTTCATATAGCAACTTTCCAGATGAAAGTCAAATGATTTGCTTTTTAAATTTACTACAGAATCATCTAAGGCTGTTTTAATTTTTAATTAATTTATTTGGTACCAGGCACTGAACCCAGAGAACTCTGAGCTACATCCCCAACCCTTTTTATTTTGAAACAGGGTCTCCATAAATTGTCCAGCCTGGTCTGGAAATTGTACTTCAGCCTGCTCAGCAGCTGGCGTGACAGGCAGGCTGCCATGCCAAGCCCAAGAAAAGTGTTACTTAGAAATACAGCAAATGAACACGAAGTGGAGTCTGAAGGTCTAATAAATGCCACCAGTAATGAAAAGAGTGTAGGTTACAACCTCTCAATTCCCAAGTATAATTCCTAAAGGCTAAATTATAGTCAGGAAACTACAGAACAAATGTGCACAGTACAGTACAGCAGAACATCATGCACATCTGTTGGACTGGTGTGGAACATTGTAAGTCAGAGCAATGCAGTGCATGCTACTTTGCTGTTCCTTGGTTGGTACAGTACTACTGATTTTATATACCCAGAAACAACTTTACTGATAGATGTGGTCAATGGGTATCTGTTGAAATTCTGTGTATCTGAGCACTTTTCTAAGGCAGATTCTCAAAGGACTCCATAACTCGAAAAAGATTAAAAATCATTACCTAATAGAAACCTGAGCCAAGTGATATGCAGATAATATATGAAAAATATCTGAAGATTAATGATTGCACTGACTGGAAGAACTATTTAGAGCAGAATATAAATTATAGAAAGAAGTGTACCTAGATCAGAGTAATAACAAAATAAATGTAGGTAATGAGAAATTAGAAAGGCAAACCTGAAACAATGAAATAGTTCAAGATACTACAAAAGTCAGTTTCTATTTTTTTCACAATTCAAGTTGAAGAACATTAAAGAATGGCTAATGGACAAAAAAAAAAATGCAGTATCAGAATGTCTATAAAGTAGAATTCTGTATTTATTCTTGCTGGACATGGTGGCACCCACCTATAATCCCAGCACTTGGGTGGCAGAGGCAGGAGGACTGCCTCAACAAGGCCAACAGAAACTGTATCTCAACACCTTCCCAAACAACTCTGTCCTCATGACTGTTCTGAACACAGTAATTGAATATATTAAAGCAGTTTATGTCTGTCCTACATCTGGCCCATAAATCCAACAGTAAACATACATGTTCTTCAAATAATGATAGAACTTGAATAACTTTACTGCTGACTTTAAATTACTTTAAGGGCCAACCTTAAAGAATCAAGGCATTTTTAAATATTACATATTAAACAACTATTTTATTCTTACCACTCCACCTACACATCGATCTCTGTTTCTTTTCATTATGTCTGTGAATTAACAGAAAAAAACATTAGCAAGTAGCTAGATTTCTGTAAAATTCTTAAATTATAAATGAGAATTTTATTTTAAACTCACCCAAAAATTCATCATGTGAGTTTCGACAATGAAGAAACATTGGTAATTTTGTTTGTTCTGACAGTTCAAACTGTTTTTCAAAATATCTGCATGTTAAAAAATTTCCTCCGTAAGCCTTTTATGTTAGCACAAGAAAGATAACTATTTCAAAGATTTGAAAAGATTTGGGGAGGGCAGCAATGGGGACGGAACCTAGGGCCCGGTGAATGCTAGCCACATGTTCAACAGCTCAGCTAAATCCAGTTAAAGGAATCTCATTCTACATAAATGACAGCACCAAAGCTGTGAAATCAGATAGTAAAGTATATCAGGCATAGCAGAGGACTTTAAATCCACAACTTAAAGAAAGGCTCACTACATTTCCTGGCATTAAGTCTTTTTTCTTGTGGTCTTAGGGACTGAACCAAGGGTCAGTCAAGCGCTCAGTTCTGAGCTACATCCCCAGCTGAGCTGTCCATGCTGTCCCATTCCATCTGTCCCTATTCATTTGGAGACAGTCTTACCAAGCTGCCTGGCCTGGTCTCATACACGTGATCCTCCAGACTCAGCTGCCTGAGTAGCTGAGATTTCAAGTGTGTCTCTGTGCCCAGCTTGCAACATGAGCTATCATAAAAATTACTGCCACTTCACAAAGAGAACAAGAGTACCCTTAACTACATCTAAGTAGTTGGTAAATAAATACAGTAAGTCCCTGACTTAAGAACATTTGAGTTGTGAACTTGCACAGATATGGAGACTTCACATTACAAACACTTAACAGATGCAAACAAATCAGGGAAGTAACTCCTGAGTCTGCTGGACACTGTCACGTGTGCGGCTGGGTGCTGGCCGCATAGTTCGGCAGTGTGCAGTGGAGAGCGCGCAGTAAGACCCCAGGGTACCCCAGAGCAAGAGGAAAAGCGGTGTGATGTGGAGGGGATCACCAGATGCGCACAGCATTAACCATGGAAACAAAGGTGAAAACAACTGGGAGGCATGGCCCCCCCGTCCCACCACCCTGCTCCTGCAGAAGGTAATTCTCCCCTCCTAGGCTTGCTCTGTGCACCCCCACATGCCAGGGGATGTACTGCACTGCACTAGCATTTTAAATTACTGTAAAAGGAAAACAGTTTACTTGGCAGTACTGTGTTTTATGCTTTACACTGCTAAGCATAACATTTGTGTGGAAGGTGTAAGACAACTCATTTCAAATCTAACTTATGAATGTTCTCCTGGAATGGAACTTGTTCCCAAGCTGAGGACTTCCTGTACCAAGAAAACTGAATTAGGCTATTTTTCCAAAGATGAAAAGAACAATAAACAGCACTCCTGCATATGTTAGAGTGCTTTATGAGGTTTTTCCAACTGCCACATTTCATACATAAATAATAGGGCTGGGCAAGAGCCGCAGTACTCTGTCCAGGACCACATGTGCCAGGCAAACTTGGAAGCGGCACTTCCGTGCTCAAGTTTCATGTTTGTGCCCGCCCTAACAACCCCAGACCATCAGGTCTCAGAACAGCATCTTCCTGCCTCCCGCCTCTGAAGCGTCCCGGGGCTGGGGCAGGTTGTGTCCAGCCTGGTGTCCTTCAGCCCGGCGCGCGCCACCCTTCCCACTGCCACCACGTCTGTGGACCTGAAACCAGCATGGCAGGCGGCTCACTCTTCTCTACGTGGGTTTACCTCTTCTAGGTTTTTTTTTTTTTAGGTTTTTTGAGACAGGGTCTCGCTTTGTGGTTCAGGCTGGCCCTCAGCTCAGCCTCAAACTCACATCACAATCCTCCTGCCTCTGCCTCCCGAGTGCTGGGATTACAGGCGTGAGCCACCACGCCCGGCACTGTGCTATGTGGTACTGGTTGCTGCTGGGGTGAGTCTCCACGCCCAGTATTGTTATGTGGTTACCGGGGATCGAACCCGGGTCCTTGCACTTGCAAGACAGGCGCCGGAACCACTGAGCTAAATCCCCGGCCCTACCTCTTCTAGGTTTTTGCATTTGGGTAAATTAGTTTTCTAAATTAAACTTATTTATTTTCCTTATCCTGCTTTCTGATGTGCAGTATTGTTTTCCTGGAATATCTCTTCACATTCCTGAAAATGCTGCATTTTGACATCAGAAATAGAAATATACTAGAAATATAATTAGTAAAGAAATAGACTACCTGCCAGATGTGGTGGTGCACGCCTGTAATCCCAGCATTCAAGATACTAAAGCAGGAAGACTGCCTTAGTTTGAGGCCAGCCTGTGCTACATAGTGAGACCCTGTCTCAAAAAGCAAAACAAAACAAAGCAAGAAATAGTCTTCTTAAAATTGATGCTATGTATCTTAATTATCCGTTGAATATGGTCGTTTTGTTTGTTTGTTGTTTGGTTTTTTGAGACAGGGTCTCATTGTGTAGTTCAGGCTGGCCTTGAACTTGTGGCAATTCTCCTGCCTTAGCCTCCTGAATAATGAATGGAATCACACATATGTGCCAACACACCTAGCCTCTCTGGGTGTTTAAATCAGATTCTACTGGATGAGAGTAACAGTGTACTGCTTTTGCAGTGCATGTTAATGAAAACTTGAGAAAAGATTTTAAGAGTGCCTTCTTAGCCACTAGCTCCACAGTGGCTGAAGTAGTCTGAGGTGGGCAGTCAGCACATGCTGAGGATGCGCACTGCCTGCGCACATGGCTACTATCACCCAGCGGCGCCTCCACTGTGCTCAACACACTCTGTACAGGGGACCGAGCCCCAGTTCACCGACTGGATGGTCAATCTGGAAATGAGCATTCTATTGCAGCGAACCAGAAGTACAGTGGAATGATTTCCTAGACACCCACCCCAAGGCCTCACAGGCCGGGCTTCCACAGAGTGTGGGACACTAGGAGGACTGACCTGGGTGCAGGGCTAGGCTCGAGGGGACCAGGATGGCGGGTGTGATTGCTCCCGGCCTGAGGAGCCTGGATGTGTCGAAGGGAAAGAGCTGCCGTCCTCCCTGCCACAAACTGCTCTCCTCTGCCACGCCTCTGCCTTGGAGCCAGCCCATCATGGGTGGAACCTCTACTGACTGTGAGCTAATAAACCTCTTCCTAGCTTTAATTATTAAATAATATGATAAAGCTGGATATAATCTTGAGAGAATTTGATTCAATTCCACTGTACATAAGAAACTCCCAAGGAAGGGGTCTAAGGGTCTAGGCCAGTGGTGGAGCACCTCCCTGGCATGCAGCAGGCCGTGGGCTTCATCTCCAGAGCCAAGGAAAGGGACGAGGAGAGGAGGGGAAGTGGGAAGGGGAAGAGGTATTAAAGTAGACAGTTATTTGTAACAGTCTTTAGGGACAGACAGCACACCTTATTCATATTTTTATAAACTGAGTTCCTAGCAGTTGTTTGGCAAATAGTACTCTATAAATATCTGTTGTATAAATAAATAACTAACTTCTTTCAGAAGTTCATTCTAGGCCAGAGATTTAGCTCAGTGGCATTGCATCTGCCTAGCAAATGCAAGGTACTGAGTTTGATCCCCAGTACAGAAGGAAAAAAGAAAATGTTCATGCCAGTGTTTGAATATAGTGGTACCCTGGTTCATGAATTCAACTCCTTCCATGACTCTGGTTGCAAACTAAATTGGATGAGTACCGAATAAATTTTTCCCATAAGGTCTACACTTAACCACTGAATTTGGTCCAGGTCTAGTCCAATTCAGCTGCCACTAGAAACATACAAAGAATTTTAAGTTTATAAACTGACATACCACTGTATCTTGATAAGGTGTTTCTGAAGTTCAACAAATGTCTGTTTTAAATTTAAGAATCTGACACAATTCTTCTTTGCAACCCACTGATCCACTTGTATGATAGAAGCTCCAACTAAAAGTTACAGGCAATAAACTACAGGAAGTAAACAAGTCTCTGGGTTTTAGACTCTCCCAGAAGCCACTGCTCTCGGCAGAACCCCTACCGAAGGATTCCTACTGTTCCACGCTAACACTCTCCAGTGCCCCAAGGTGAAACAGGCTTCCTCACTCTAGTGGCTCATCTTATAATTCCCTTTCAACGTTCCTTACTCTTACATCATATCCTTAACTAAATTACATTTAGTCCAGGTTCACATATGAATGTATTTGTTAAACAAAAAATAACCAAATAAGTCTCTATCAGGTAAAACTCATTCTTTATTTCTACCATTAAAGTCAAATTAGTGGGGATGTAGTTCAGTGGCACAGCACTAACCAAGCAAGCAAAAGGTACTGGGTCAATCCCCAGTAACACAAAAATCATGCTCCAGAGGATGACCACTGTTAGTCTAAGGCCAGTCCTGACTACACAGGGGACCCTGCCTCAAAGCCAAATCAAACCCAATAACCAGGGACTATGTGTTTCCATCTCTTAGGAATTATGCACAAATATGCATAGAATTTATCTCATTTAACTTTTGAAATACAAAGGGAAAAACATCCTCATGCTTAGTCAAATTATTTTTTAAAAAATCACTTACTTAAGCTGTGTATCTCTGGGACAAAACTGGAGTCGGTCAAAATCTTTAAAAGATTTCAAAAAAGAGTAATTACTCAGGACTTGTATAGGACAAGTCAGGAATTTTTAAACAAAGCTGTCCTAAAAGGTTAAGCTGGTACTTACCAAGTCCGCACTCCCCTATTGCTACCACTTTCCCCTTATTGTTTTCAGCAAGATTTAGCAACTCCTTTAAATAAAGATCAGGATCATTTTTTTCAAATTCACCACATCTTGTAGGATGGCAACCAACTGTGCTGAAAAACATATCTAACGACAACAACAAAATTACATCTTCAGGTTATTTTCAAAATATTTTCCTATTTACACTTAATATCTAAAAGTTAGAGAATATCAAATAATTTCAACAAATGATTTTTAATAAATGCCATAAACTATCCCAGACTACTGATTACATTATTATTCATGTAAGAATTTAGAGACTGTTTTAAGGAAGTAGGATATGAATATGAAAACTGCCTTAATTTGTTAATAAAATAGTTCTAGTCTTTCTAAAGTCTGCTGTTAATACACTGAGCATTATAAGAATGAAATGTGAATTTTTGAAATGTTATCATCTAATTATGTCTTTTATATTCATTGTTTATATGACTGTCTTGATCCATGTATTTAATAACTTAAAATTAGATAAACAGTATTTCATGTCCTAATAATTTAATGCTGTATTTTAATTACATTAAAAATATAAACAGCGAATCTTCGAACAGTTAATTGAAGCAGTAACTAAGGAAAGAGAAAGGGAGGTTCTTTTTCTAATACCATCATAGAGCTCACAGAGGCCATACTTTCAGCTCTCTCATCGTAAGGAACACAAAGCGGAGTCCAGATGGCTCGGGAGGGCTGAATCCACGGCAGAGCTCACACACGTGTCCACAGATGAAGAGGCAGCCTCCTCCTCTGCCCCTCCTTCCCTCCTTCTCTCCATCCCTCTGTCCCTCCCTCCTCCACTCTCTCTCTTATACTAGGCACTGAACTCAGCCCTTCATGCTAAGTTACATCTCCAGCCCCTTTTTTATTTTGAGACAGGGTCTCAGAAACAGCCCAGGCTCAGCTCAAACCTGGGACCCTTTTACCTGTGCCCCATGCTGTGTTGATTAAAGGTTATCTCGCCCAGAGCTGTGTGGAGACACAGCACATGGCAGGGACCAGGACATGGCTGGCAGGCTTTGCAAATCACAGCTGTTTGGGAACAAACAGTATGGAAGAAAATTCTTATGTACCCCCCAAACTCCCAAGAAAATGATTACTTATGTCTTTAATAACTAAGGAAAGTGTCAGTACATCTTGAAGAGATGTGTGAATTTTCAGAAAAATCCTGATCTCTGCAGGGTAGCCCCAGCCACTCCAGGGGCTGATACAGGAAGATCACAAATTTGAGGCCAGCCTAGTCAACTGAGCAAGCCTCTCTCTCAAAAAAAAAATTCAAAAGGGGGCCAGACATTTAGCTCGGTGGTTCTGGCGCCTGCCTAGCAAGCACAAGGTCCTGAGTTTGATCCCTACTAATCACATAACACAATGCTGGGTATGGTGGCTCATCCCTATAATCCCAGCACTCGGCAGGCAGAGGCAGGAGGATTTCTGTGAGTTCAAGGCTGAGCTCAGGGCCAGCCTGAACTACAAAACAAGACCCTGTCTCAAAAAACTAAAAAAAGAGTTTAAAGGGGGTAGGATCAAGCTCACCGGCTCCTTAGTTCTGCAGGGGACAGGTGCCAGGATGGCTAAGGAGTCTACACTATCAGATTCAAGCTCTACTTCCTTAGCTCATCTAAATTCTGAAAAATTCTACGGAATACCGATTTTTTAATTTCCAGCATATCAAGCATGTAAATGCAAGATAAATAAAGGAGTCCCAAATAAATGAGGTGTTCAATCTATTCCAAAACACTCAAGATTTTACATAAATGTAAAATACACGAACAGGAAGTGAGCGTATGAGGGAGTGTGCATGGTATTACTCGTGGTCTTGGGCCTTAAGAGAGTCTGGTCCACAACATAAGTATTTAATTAACATCTCTAATAGCTTTAGTTTACAAAGGGTAAATTAAAAGCCATTCCAATTTTAAAGATTTTACGATACACAAACTGCACATTAGGAACACCCCAAGATAAATCATACACGTGGGCTACGTTCTCAGTAACTGAGACACTGACGTGGTCTGTGCTGAACACTGTGGGTCTCAAGCCTCCGATACCTCGGCCAGCCTCTAACCTGTGTCATCTCGAGCGCACCTCCTGAGCTCGGTCTGTCTTCCCTACTGACCCTACAATCACAAGCCACTGTGCTGTACCCGAAGCACTTCTCAGAAAGACATTTTCAAAATCACTTACTTCATATTTTTTGGTAAAAGTATTATGAGGATACCTTTTGTCTGTGCCAACTTCAGTGCCTCTATACTGTCTTGTAGATCTCCACCTGTAATCATAAACTGAAGTGGAAAGAAGGAAAATAAGCCATCGGCGTCACTATAATAACCCAGACATCCTTCCTGTCACTTGCTCAGTGTCTGTCACAGTCACCCTTCCTTTAAAGTTCAGTTCAGAAGATCACCTCTGCATAGCATGGTGGTCAGGGGCTCTACACACACCCACAAACACGCACAGCACAGAGTCTCTCCACACATGTACGACTGGAGGTGGGCTAAGTGTGTTCCAAGTGAAGGGGCTTATGCTGAAGGGGCGTTAATGGCAGTGTGTCTTTACTGTAACTGATATATGTATTGAACTGATTGAAAAATACAGCAAATGTTTAAACTTAAAAAAAACATTATGGTAAAAGGTACATAAAGGCTTTTGGAAATCTTCAGTAATATTATAGAATGGGAAGGGATTCTGAGACTGAAAAGCTCAAGAACTGCTGAGTTAATAATGCAGTGACAGATTCCCAATAGGGAATTATGGCTCTTGGGTAACAAGCAAATCTCTTTAAGAGATCACCGTTAGGGTCGCCCATGGGTTGCATGGCACCTCTGCTGTCTGTCAGATGAGGGTGCACTAGACAGCCAGGTATTGACACTGACTATTGAGGCAGTGCCATTTAAGGCACATCACTGCTAAAGAAGTGATCTAAGAAAAATGACATTTTTTTTTTTAGGTTTTTTGAGACAGGGTCTCGCTTTGTGGTTCAGGCTGGCCCTGAGCTCAGCCTCAAACTCACATCACAGCAATCCTCCTGCCTCTGCCTCCCGAGTGCTGGGATGACAGGCGTGAGCCACCACGCCCGGCACTGTGGTGTGTGGTACTGGTTGCTGCTGGGCCTGAGTCTCCATGCCCAGTATGGTACGTGTTACCGGGGATCGAACCTGGGTCCTTGCGCTTGCAAGACAGGCGCCGGAACCACTGACCTAACTCCCCGGCCCAAAAATGACATATTTTTAAAGCACACTTCAAGAGTATCACTGCACAAAATGGAAGATCCACTGTACACATACCTAGCGAGAACACACAAAGACAGAGCTGCAAAGGAGAATCTGACCTTGTCACCTAGCAGTGTCAGCCTAATATAACCCAACCCTGAGCATGGACCACGGAATGCCTCCTCTTCTCTTAACTTAGTCCTCTGGTGCCTGGAGAGCACAGGAGGTACTTACAAAATACAGGAAAACCTTCTTTCTTATAAACACTACCTAATCTTAGAACCACACTAGTGGCTCAATCTAGTACTTTAGATATATGACAGCCTTTAATCAAGCCAGTTTTTTACTTTACCTATCCCTGAGAGACCATGTGCAGCTTGCAATGCTGACGAGACAACGTGGCAATGGCAGTGTCCACCATATACACACTGAAGGCTGCTAATGCCCATGCGACATGGATGCTCTGCACTCAGTGTTCTAGGGAATCCTCACTGCAACTCCGTCAATTAAGTAACACTGTCACTCCTTTCTACAGACGAGAAAACTAAAATCTAAAGAGAGAAAATCCCACGTTACAAAGCTACAAAGCCTCAGGCGAGGCCTGGCATTCAGATCTAAAACACCATAAAAGTGTTTGCAACACTACAGTACCCTTCTCTGCAAGGCAGTAAATTAACCTCCAATTTGAGACCATGCCCAGGTAAAATTCACACCAGCTCTGTCATCCCCAAGTTGACTGTGCGGGGGAATTTGTGATAGCATCATCAGAAATGTTAGCATTAGACTGCTCATGACCCACACAAAAGGAGCTTGGTATTTTAGTGTTGGCAGAGAAACTCTGTTTAAAGTCATTTACCAACGAGGGAGTGATTTCAGGCTGAGAACTTTGTGACGTTAATCCCTTTTTTATTATTTTTGAATAACAACATACAATTTTAGAGTTGAACACTAGAGAACTCTGAGCCCTGTTATTTTTTAAAATTCAAGCTATTAAACTTAGAACCAATAGCGACTACAGCTTTTAACGTTATTCCCCATGTGCATAGCTTGGATAGCTTGGCACTTTAAAAACCAAATTAAAGAAATATCTATTCCAAGAACTTGAGGCTGAGGTACTTAATATTCCCTTGCTTATTAGAATACTCTAAAAATCAGAAGGAATTTTAGTCCTGTAAAATATCGTCTGAAATAGTATACCCATAAAATTAACTTGGGGCAGATTCATGTCTTTTTGATGATCGCAAGTTTATTAAAACTGCCTCTTCAGAAATCCAGTATTTCATATAGGCTTGAAACATTTTTTTCCAAAGAGATTTACCACTTACACACTACTGATCACATGGAAGGTCTATATAACTTAAATAGCTATAAACAGAACATATTGATATTTTACTTCTATGAATTTGCTAGTATTATGTGGACAATATATGTCTGGGTACATAAGCTGCTCATTCTCTTTTACACTACAGAATTTCATTAAATTTTTTTTGTAAAAAACAAAAAGCTGAAGAAAAACAAAAATGGACGTTACCTTTTTAACACCAATCTGGACAGCTCGCTCTACCACTTCCTGTAAGTCATCTGTGTAAGACAGGCCACACGTTAAGAAAAGCTGATGAATAAAAACTGACTTATCTACAGTTTCTTTTCTTAAAATAAAAATGCATAGAAACAATCACATGTCGTAAATCTAAGTCATACCTATATTTTGAAAAATCTTTGTCATATGAGAGCCAGGAAAAACCTCAATGGAAAAAGAGACAAATTTAAGGTAAACCAGGTGAACAATTAATACAATTGTATTTTTATTTTACTGACCAAAAAGGAAGAGTGACAAAGATCTAAAGGTTCAAATTAAAAATGAATTCACTAATTACAATTCACATGCCTACTTGTTGGTACTGTCGTTTTTAGAAAAGCAAACAATTCAGATTATTTTTGGTAGGGCTTCCCTAAGCACATCTGCAATGAGTTCTAAAACCAACATTTCTATATAAATGTCTGCCTGGGCAAGAGACGCAGATCAGTGACAATGGTTGCCTCATGTTCATGAGGTCCTGGGTTCCATTCCCAGCAACAAAAAAGAAGAAAATTCAGTTAATGACACATTTCTCTAACTACTGTTTTCATTAATATAAGATGTTTTCTATTTCACCTGACAACTGCTTTTTGCTATTTCATTTCATTCATTGTTGAGTAACAAGAAACTTTTCTAGAGAAATCACTGTTAATAATTAAGGCCGGAGACACCACAAATAGATAGTAAAACTATACATATCACCAAAATCCACTTATTAACTTAATGTTTAATTATGAGAGTAAATGTGATTATACTTAAATTACTATTATTCCTAAAATAGCTACAAAATGTCTTTTGGAACAAAAACACTCCCTTTCATTAACTTATTATCCAACACTGCAAATGGTTTGCCAGATGTTATAAACTGCAGAAATGCTATTATTGACAATAATTCATTTCAGAAACATACACGCATACATACAGAATCACAAAGCATGAAATACATGCAGGTGCTACAAAGGCAAGAAAAGTAGAACGTAACTTACTCAACAGACCAATTATATTATGTAAGTGTGACATTAAAAATATCATCCAAAATTTATCATCAGACGAATGAAGTAGGAAAAAAAATGTGGAGGTAAGAAAGGTTTGATAAAATTCACATTTACTTTCTTTCAAGTGACAGCTAACATTCCCTGTATTTAGAAAAGCTTTTACTTAAGAGCACAGTAAGATCAGTTTCTAATTTAGCTTGTTAAAATGAGTAGTTTTATTTCATCCATATAGTAAAACTAATATTCCTGTCATCAACTTTCTGAGACAATAGTCACAGACTAGTATATTCAAAAACTATGCTTTTAAAAACTTCTTGTTGTTATCATTCCTTGGTTACCTCAGTTTAAAAAAATAGGCCTTACATTATAAATTAGCTCAGATGATAAAAACACCAATTTGCTTTGGGCCAAGCCTTCCCTCCCTTTTCTGCACAATTACCTAGTCCTGTCTGACACAGCAGATACGGAATGGCTGAATGAGACGCAGGTGGGAAGCGACAGGTGACAGCAGTGCCCTGCCTCTCAATCACACTGCTAGTCTGGACCCAGGTGAAATGTTTTTGAAAAATTAAATGAACTGATGTTATACAGTAAGTGATTTTTAATGACGTGCTCAGTTGCTTAAACACACTATAAGGAGACTATTACCTTGTTGTAACACGTGCTTTATAAGTTTTCATGATTATAGTTTCCCAATACAGCTTGTATGTTTTCAAGATGTGTAATACATTCTTTAATTTTTAAGAATGTATTTTACTTTTCAAGAACCTCCATAAGGCAGAAACATGTCTTTATTAAGAAACTGTTTAGCTTAATAAAAACGAACATTTACCTTGATGCTTCTGAACGCCTCTATAAATTCCTCTGAACATAGGGTCTGTCAAGTTGATACCAATATCTGCAGAAAGCAAAAATAGAAGAATCAATTATTAACAGTCTTTGTTGGAAACTTCTTTCAATATAAGCTCCTGTTTCCAAACTTCTTATTCACATATTCATTCAAACATTATCCAAGTACCAGGCATTTTCAGTTACTGTGCTAGACCCTTGGGATAAAAAGATGAGTAAGATATTGTTGTGGCTTGCGTCTGTCTAGATGAACCTCTCCCAAAGCCTCATGCGGTTATTAGGGACCCTTCTTTAGAGCTGGCTAATCTAGGGTGTGCAATACTGGGATTAAGGGTGTGTGACTCATAATTAGTTGCCGACTAATTATGTTTGGTATAGTTGTGAGTGCAGATGAGGGGAAGGTCTACCCCAGGTGGGGGTATGAGTACCTAAGGCATGTAGCCTGAACCATACAAGGAATAGGACAGGGCTACCATAATCACTCACCGCTTGCTGGTTTGCTGCCTTCTGACCATTATGCAGTTTCTCCTCTGTGATGCCCACTACCATGCCACCCTGCCTTGGAGCCAACCAACTACAAACTGAAACCTCTACAAACGCTGAGCTACATAAATTTCTCCTTTATCTTTATAACACTGGCTACTTTGTATCAGCAATGAGAAAATTACTAAGACAGGCATAATTCTGCTCTGCGGCATCTCTGTCTCTCCGATCTCGTCTCCTCTTCCCCAACACCTGCTAATGTCTCTACACATTTTGGCTATCACTCCTGAGGGGAGTGCTACTGGCGCCTAGGACTGAGGCCCAGGATGCTGCCAAAGACCCCACCATGTGCAGGACAGCTCCTGCAGCAAAGAATCGCCCAACTCAAAATCAGGTGCTGTCTTTGGAAAACCATGCTACAGAATATAAGAGCCCAGGGGATAATAAGATCTGCGGTCAGACTGTAACAGCCACAGAGGAAAACGCCCCTGTATTAACACATCCTTCAGCTTTTATAACTAGCAGAATCTCCCAGTTTGAGGTGGGTCAGCCGCTCACCTACTGACCTGTACACTATGGCAGTCTGCCAAATACCAGATTCTTCTTGCTGTGTGTGTTAGCACTAATTTCTGCCATGCTGGACACTAAGAATGTACTAATCTGACACTAAGATTGACCTTGAAAGATGAATGAGACTTTAAATAACCCAACATAGCGGAAAGAGTATTCCAGGCATTGGAACCAGCAAGAGAAAGGTACGATGCTATTGCTTTTCTTTAATTAATACATTTTGTGGAATATGCATTTTATAATCATCTTGGGAAGTCAGTAGATGTACATAGTAGAGCTTGTTTCTTTTTTTAACTCCCTTCCTTCCCGCCTCCGCTAGTGTGTGTGTGTGTGTGTGTGTGTGTGTGTGTCCCCGCTTTTCATTCTGGATGACACTGTTAATCTTCGTTCATGTTTATGGCACATTATCTCCACATTATTTGAGGTCATTAGGCCTTTGATCCTGATATATTTTTACTCTACCATTTCCTCATTCCCTCCTCCTCACTAAGGGATAGAAATTTTGTGAAGATGAATTTCAGCCCTATTTGTGTCATTAGATATTAACTTGAGACCTTTTAAGAACACCTATTTTTTTTTTTTTTTTTAGGTTTTTTGAGACAGGGTCTCGCTTTGTGGTTCAGGCTGGCCCTGAGCTCAGCCTCAAACTCACATCACAATCCTCCTGCCTCTGCCTCCCGAGTGCTGGGATTACAGGCGTGAGCCACCACGCCCGGCACTGTGGTATGTGGTACTGGTTGCTGCTGAGTGTGGGTCTCCACACCCAGTACTGTTATGTGGTTACCGGGGAATTGAACCCGGGTCCTTGCGCTTGTGAGACAGGCGCCGGAACCACTGAGCTAACTCCCCGGCCCCAAGAACACCTATTTTTGAAGTCTTTGAGCCCCTTTTAGCAGTAATTTTATTTTGGTTGGTAAGCTACATATTCTCTACTAATGTAAATTAGACTTACGTTGTTTTAAAACATATGAAGAACATTAAAACACCTGAAAATGAATGAACTGTTGACACAGGGCACAACAGAAATTCTGAATTGACACCTAGTTTGAAAACATATGGTTTGTTCACTTAAAGTTTTCTGAACAGAACTTACCATGAAATAAAAAGCATGGTTTAAAAAAAAATGGGCCACTACTTAGCATGCCACTGGAGCCAAGGGAACCAAGACTGACAACCAAGTCATAAGACACACTTCTCTACTGACAGAGACGGAGCTGGAGAAGACCAGAGAATTAATCTACTAGTGAAAGTTTCAGTAGAAGATGACACTCTGGATCCCAAGAAGAGGGCCTCCTTTATGTTTATGAAACACAGAGAAAGCATCGGGTAAAAGAAGAAATTAAAACTAAGTTTGGGATCACTCATTTAATCACTTTTAGTAGATAAATACAGCCAGGACCAACATCTGCTGAGCACCTTGTCTCAGTGTGTTGTTTTTTTTTTTAGGTTTTTTGAGACAGGGTCTCGCTTTGTGGTTCAGGCTGGCCCTGAGCTCAGCCTCAAACTCACATCACAGCAATCTTCCTGCCTCTGCCTCCCCAGTGCTGGGATGACAGGCGTGAGCCACCACGCCCGGCACTGTGGTATGTGGTACTGGTTGCTGTTGGGCGTGAGTCTCTATGCCCAGTATGGTATGTGGTTACCGGGGAATCGAACCCGGGCCCTTGCGCTTGCAAGACAGGACCACTGAGCTAACTCCCCGGCCCTGTCTCAGTGTGTTTTTAATCGGCTAAACTTGTTTGGTGTATGACATAAATCTCAGAAAGCTGGAAAACTATAAGAAGTTACAAGAAACAGAATGCAGCGCTGTTGGGGCACATGAAAAAATTGCTGTGTGAAAAGCAAATTCTTCAGGAAAACGAATGCAGAATTGCCAAGAACACGATGCTTTACAGAACTGACCCAACACCGTCTAGACAGGCAGGAGGCAGGGGTTAGTGGCTTGGGGAGCGGACTCAGAGCTCTCCTGCCCAGTAGTGAGTTTCGTGTTCTTCTTAGCACCACCATGAACTTCAGAAAGTATGGCAAAGGATCAAAGCTAAAAGACAGAAACTCACGAAACAACTATAAAAACAGATCCTCGGTTACAAAAGGCTACTTGTTCACTATTCTCTAGAAAACTGAAAGAGTATATGACAATACTGCGTTTATAGAGTTTGTTGTACTCCTGATATATTTAAAGTTTTTGCAGTAAATACTTAGCTTTCAGATATTATTGCACATTTCATTCAGTTGTTCACACAAAGCAAAAGGACTTCAGTATATATTAGTTTTTACTGAAATGCACTTTTATTCTTAGAAGTAATACCCAGATATGTTTAGTATCTTCCACACTGACAGGAACCACTTCCCCTCTGATATAAACCACTTCCTCACATACTGCCCCCGTCCCAACATCTGCAGGCTGACTTGATTAAGTGACAAGTCAATACACTGGAACCAAAGAAAAATTCAAACAAATTTAAAAGCAGTCAAGCTGTGAGCCAGAACCAGGACATACAAAGAAACGGAAGAACTGCAATCACAGCTCGGGAAGAGGATTTAGGGTCACAACCCCCCTGCCGACTTTAGCTGACCGGCCTCAGGTGACTAAGTGGCCCGCGCAGAGCCTCAATTCTCCTTCTCTCTCTTTTTTTAAACTCAGCGTTCACTTGTTGTGAACACACTAAAATCTTTATGAAGGGGCCGGGGATATAGCTCAGTGGTTCCGGAGCCTGTCTTACAAGCGCAAGGACCCGGGTTCAATCCCCGGTAACCACATAACAATACTGGGTGTGGAGACTCACCCCAGCGGCAACCAATACCACATACCAGTGCCGGGCGTGGTGGCTCACGCCTGTAATCCCAGCACTTGGGAGGAAGAGGCAGGAGGATTGTGATGTGAGTTTGAGACTGAGCTCAGGGCCAGCCTGAACCACAAAGCGAAACCCTGTCTCAAAAAAAACCTTAAAAAAAACAAAACAAACAAACAAAAATAAAATAAAATAAAATAAAATAAAATAAAATCTTTATGAAGGAAAATAAACAGTAAATATGTGTGAAAGGATTTTCTACAGAAAGTGGCCACTAAAACATCACAGGTGCACAATGCAGGAGTGAGCGTGGCAACAGATTTGAAAACGATTTCCCTTTCCAGCTCTCATTAATTCTTTTTTTTTAAATTCAGATCTTTATTGGTACATTATATATACACTTCAGTCACTTTCAGCATTAAGAATTTGTACCAGTATGATATGACATGACTTCTCATTTTTTTCCCATTCCCCTACCCATCCTACAACGCCCCACCCTATATACATAAGCTTTGTTTTTTTTATTACTGTCACATTATTTTTTCCTCTTGTCACTTACCCGTACATCCCATTTCCTTTTAAATATTTTCTATTTCACAATATCTACTATACATTATACAGAAGATGGGCATGAATTTCCCCTTGAGCAATGAATATGGGTCAAGGCTACAGATGAACATGAAAGCATTCTGCACATGCAGAGCCCTCCAGCATGACACACTGACTGTTTGGGCTCAATGAATCATGTCAGAAACACAAAGGGCAGCAAACATCACATTTAAAATTGTTGCACACACCTATACCCAGCTACGTAGGACGCTAACATGACGGGAATCTCAGTTGGGAGGCCAGCCAGGGTTACTCAGTGAAAGGCTTTCTCAAAACAGAATCTCAAGTTTCCAGGAAACTGGAATTCAGAGAACTAAATGACACTACTATTTAGCAAAGACAGATCCAAAAATAAGAGTATGTGGGTGGAGCAACCAGGGAAGCTCCTTCAGCAAGTCAGCACTATAAAGAGAAAGATGTGCTAGGTCTGAGACTGACATGCTAGGCCTGCAGCTCACTAGGCTAAGAATGGTTTTACATTTTATAATTTAAAAAAAATCAGGCCTGAGGATTTAGCTCAGTGGTTCTGGCACTTGCCTTGCAAGCAGCACGGCCCAGGTTCGATCCCTGGTAACCACATACAACAATGCTGGGCATGGTGACTTACGCCCACCGGCAATCAGCACCACATACCACAGCACAGGGGCTTGGTGGCTCATGCCTGTAATCCCAGCACTCAGGGGGCAGAGGCAGGATTGCTGAGTTCAAGCCTTGAATTCAGGACCAGCCTAAACTACAAAGTGAGACCCTGTCTCCGAAAATAAAAAGGGTATTTTGTGACATGTAAAATGATTAAATATTCAAGTACACAGCCATATTTATTTACATATTACTTATGGCTGCTTTGAATGATAATGTGACTAGAAAAATACAAATTGCTTTTTCACACTAAATTCTCATAACCATTCCACTTTCCACACTTCATTTCTGATTCCAGATGTGTGCAGGGTATTTCCCCCAACAGCCAATTCTCTAACACTATCCAGAATATCTTACAACTCAATTCTATACTAGCTGGACAAAGTCTCAGACCCTACTGATCAGGGTCTCTATGCCACAAGACTGACCCCCTCCCCACTTTGGATACCAACGGAAAGCAGTGACTTCCTGGGTTAGCCCAACTTTTGTGTGACTTGGTTACAAATGAGGTTTCTGTAATCCTCATTTAGAGTTCAATTATTTGCTAGACAAGATCACAGCTCAACAGTCAACTGGCTTGAGAGCTGCTTAGGGAATTAGTAAAACACACCTCTAAGTACTCTAGTTGGTCTTTGCCCCTTCCCCTCAGGTCCAATCTCCTGCTCTGCTTCCCAGCTAGCATCAGCTAAGTAGTAACCTGCAGGGATTCTTTTAGGAGATGTATCCTTCCTGTACCAAGTTTGGAAAACTCTTAATGGCCAGGTACTGGTAACTGTGGCTATAATAAACCTGAACAAATAAACTCACGGAGTGATCCTTCTACTACCTTCTACCCTACCACCACATATCCCTTTGTGACACCCCTAGAATTACTACCCTAATTCAAAATAACTTCTTTTCTGGCATAAATGTACCAGTACTCTTCTCTTTTTTCCTGTGTTGTGCTTTTGGGCTAGCCTCAAACTTGCCATGATAATCCTGTCTCAGCTTCTCCAATGCTGGGATTATTACAGGAGTTTGCTATTCTCCTGGCTCTAAATTTATTTTTATTTGTTTAAAAAGTATAAAAGCATGTTGTTTTAGTAATTTATCTGAACTTGATTCTCTTGTAAAGATCCCATGTACATGTATATTTTAATAAAACTTGTATACTTCTCTGTTAACCACCCTTGTATTGATTTGATTTCTAGATCCAGCTAAAAGGCCCATGTAAGAATTAAGGAGAAGAGGAACCTACTCTTCCCCTACAGGTTCAAGCATCAACCCTGCCCTCTCAAATCCTGGGGTCAGTATATCACTCGTGGGAATAGAGACAGACCAAAAGGACTGGAGGTTAAATTCTGTATAAAGTCTTGGTTTTGTTTTCGTTGAGACAGGCAGCCCAGGCTGGCCTCAGACTCAATCGTTCTGCTTCATCATCCTCCCAAATGTTGGGATCAGTGGCACAAGCCACCATGCCCAGCTTAGGTACTACATTTATTCTAACACTGCACTAGAGAAATAATAAGGCCAATTACTTTTCCTCAAAAGGATGACGAATGTTATCAAATCTGAGAAAGTTCATGAAAAAAATTTAATAAAACAGAAGGAATGTGTAAAAAAGTCAGGTGCTATCCCTTCATGTTTTATTTGAGGAAATGAACTGATTTTACTATTAATAACTAAATAAAACAGATAAATAAGTTATTCCAAATTTCTCAATATTAATGATATTTTTCTTTAACATTAAAGGAATCTATTCTGGTGAAGAAATATAGATATATATCACCAGTTCGGCTGTCCTTTCAATTTTCTCTCTCTTTTTTTTTTTTTTTTTTTGAGACAGGGTCTCACTTTGTAGTTCAGGCTGACCCTGAGCTCAGCCTCCAACTCACATCACAGCAATCCTCCTGCCTCTGCCTCCCGAGTGCCGGGATTACAGGCGTGAGCCACCACGCCAGGCACTGTGGTATGTGGTACTGACTGTTGCTGGGCGTGAGTCTCCACACCTAGTATTGTATGTGGTTTCCAGGGGATTGAACCCGGGCCCTTGCGCTTGCAAGACAGGCGCTGGAACCACTGAGCTAAATCCCCAACCCCAATTTTCTTTTTTCTTCTGCTAAGTTCAAATGTAATTAAATACTCTCCATTTACGTTGGCCTGTATCAGTTTATTTTTAAGGGGTGAGATTTTAGGTTATGTGTTATTTTTATTTTCTTACAATCTTAACATTTTTAACATCATTCATGTAATAATAAAAAGACATTTTTGGGAAAGTACTAGTAAACAAAAATTATGAGAGGCTACTGCACCAGGCCTGAGAAATCAGACCAAACCAAAATACTCACTGTTGCTAAATGCTACTTAAGGAAACTGAAACTTTACAGAAGCAGAAAGATCTCAAAGTAGATCAGACTAACAAGGGAAGTCTCTGCATTAACCCTGACAAAATAAGTGACCTATTCACCAGTCAAGTTCCTTTTCCTCTATACTATTTCCTCATTCCTATTTTACGAAACACATTGGGGTAGAGATACCCCAAACAGGCTTTTTAATTCAATTCCGTGTGGTGGAGGTTGCCCCCATTTGAGTCGTGAATAAGAGATCCATAACTAAATCTGTTGTAATTTTGTTTTAACAGTAATTACTTAAAAAGACACTGAAAACCTCTGCTCCTCTCATCCCCAGTGGTGCTCAGATGGAACCCGGAGTCTGCACTAGACGAGTGCTCCCCCCTGTGCTCCACACCAGATCTTAATTCTTTTGTGTGTTTCCTGGCACAGCTTCCTTCATCTGGTTCAGAACTTCGGAGAGTAGATGAGTGCTTTTCAGAATACTGTAGTTAGGACAAACAACCGTGTCCAGGTACCAACTGTTTTTCAGGCCACAGACAGTGGACCAGGATATAACTTCCTCCTCAAATATTCTGGAAATGCTTCCTACTCCTACTGAGAAATAAAGGTAAGGCTTTTGTAGCTTGATGTTCAGAACATAAGGAAAGCTTATTCGTAGGACCACAGAACTGTAGTGAGGATGTACTACCCCTCTACAGGCTGGACTACACAGGCATACCATTCCATGAAATGTAGGCCTTATGCTAGTTAGATCTTACGTCTCTCAAAAGCCCATGTGTTACAAGTCTGTATCCCAGAACTGTACATTTAGGACGTAGTGGACTTTCAACAAATAGTTCTGCTTCCTATCCTCCTCCCCATAGTGTTGTATAAAGGGCAGGCAATGTGTTACACAATCAAAGAGGGAACTGGAAAAGCATTATAACCTTAGCATAGTCAAGTATTCTAAACTAAAACCTACAGCTGCCTTCATTAATAATGGGTTAATTTTTCATGTAACTTGTTTTATGTAATACTTGTTCATATACCAAATTTCCACGGAACTAGTATGGTGTTTTTCAGGACTCACTGCTACAATGAAACATCAGTGCAATGGTTCACAGAGAATGTCTTTTAAATGACAGATGTGATTAAATATCAGAGCAAGTGACAGGTGTGGTGGCACATTCCTGTAATCCCAGCACTTGGGAGGCTGAGGCAGGGGACCACAGGGAGTTTGAGGCCAACCTGTGTTGCACAGTGAGTTCAAGACCGGCCTGATCTACATAGTGACACCCTGTCTCAAAACAACAACAACAACAACAAAAGCCCAAATCTGAGCAAGTTATGTAACAAGGATCGACTGTATAGTATGACTCAATTTTTGCTTTAAAAAAGAACACAAAAACTTTGATGTTTATATTCATCTATGTACATCTGTTCAAAAGTTAGGGAAGGATAAGCTCTAAACTTTTAATATAGATGTATCAGGAGAATGGAACTGGAGACCATTAAGAAAAAAATTTCAATTATTTATTCCAATCAAGTCACCTCTTTTTCTATCCCATCTGGTTCTGACTTACCAGTTTTTTTTTTATCAACTCTGCACTAAGGCCACACATATTTTTACCCAATCATTCATACTTCCATTGAACAATCACTGCACTAAATCCCTGGGAAACAAAGATAAGTACGAGTAAATGTCTTACAAAGTTTGGTCTAGTGAGAAATGAAATTATAAGTATTTAATTATAAATGATGTGGCACAGCACAGACTTATGAAGTCCTAAAGAAAATTTAAGAGGCCCGGCAGCAGGGTAGTCAAGACAGAAGAGGTAGAGAAAACTTCTTTTTTTTTTTTTTTTTGGCAGGACCAGCATCAAACTTGGGCCCTTGTGCTTGCAAGGTAGGCCCTGTATCACTTGAGCTAAATCCTCAGCTGGAGAAAACCTTTTGGCCCAAATTGGCATTCTTAAAACCTTGCCAGAGGAGGGCTGGGGATTTAGCTCAGTGGTTCCAGCGCCTGGCTTGCAAGCACGAAGTCCAGGGTTGGATCCCCAGTAACCACATACAACAATTCTAGGCATGGTGACTCACAGCATGCCCATGAGCAATTAGTACCACATACCAGAGTGCTGGGCATGGTGGCTCATGCCTGTAATCCTAGCACTTGGGAGGCAGAGACAGAAGGATTGCTAAATTTGAGGCTGAGTTCAGGACCAGCCTAAACTACAAAGTGAAACCCTCTCTCAACCAAAAAAACAAAAAATAACTAAAAACCTTGCCACAAGAAAGAAACTGTATAGACAGGCATTTATAAAGCACAAACGGTATGAGACTGGAGATGTGGGCAGGACCAGGCAGCAGCAGAAAAGTTCTGTATGCTGTCCAACCAACTAAGATGGGCTGAGGAAAGTAAATCAAAGATCTGCAACAAAAGAAAATTTAGTTGACCTGGCTGTTGATAGACCACTTGGCAGCTTACATGGAGAATGCACTTAAAGGTCACTGAGGTGACCTGAGGCAGGGAATTAGCCCTATGCCACAAAAATGCCTTTGTAAGTGTCCTTTGTGGAATGTCCCACAACTATTCCTGCAGTCATCATGTTACAGATGAGAGTAGGGGCAGAGGTACCACACACCAGAAAATGTGTCAGTCTTTGATGGCCTTCCTTCCAACAGGCTCTCCCACAGCACACTAATTCTCTTCCTGGGCACTTACATTCTCCCCTGCATCTGCCTTGACTGTACAAAGGGCTTATCTCTCCAGCCTGAGAACTGCATTACAAAATGTTTTATAGTTCCACAATATTCAACAAAGTGCCTTTGGGAAAATAAACTGCTTAAATGATTTAAGTTTATAACCTTAACTACCCTCGTAAGTGCCAGTCCACATTTCCAAGTGCCTGGATGATGCCTTTGCCTGGATGTCCTTCACAGACCCCAAATGGACAGCTCTCCCACTACCTCTACCAGTCATGCCTCATGTTTAGCATTTACCCAAACCCTGAGTCATCTTGGTTCACTTGCCAACACCTGCCTCAAACACTCAGTTGCCCAGTGACCATCTCCTCCATTCTCTTTTTCATTGCACTAGTTCAAGATCTGAAATACTTCCCATACGCTCTACATCCACATGACAGCTTGCAGGATCATCTTAGTAAGGCAGAGATGTGATCACTGTCATTTCCTACCTATAAATAGCTGGAAATTCTACCAAGGCAAAGATCACGCCTAGCTTTACACACTGCTGTATGAAACAGCGCCATAACTGGCACTTGATGACTTACTGAATGCTTCTTCTGAAAAGCTTTCAGAGAAGCTCCATCACACCAAACGAAACTAAAGTGAGACTGTCGGGTCCCAACTTACCTTTCTAATCACAGCTCTTAAGAGTGTCCCTCATGTTTTCCTACGCGCCTAGTAAGTATTCATACCCCGTTGGACCATTGCTGTATTCTCCTTTTCGTTCAACTGCACTTGAAAGGAACACTGCACTTGCCAAAGCACAGAACTGTTTTTTCTCCCTACTACTGGCGTCCTCTACAGCAGATGGTGAAGACAGCAGAGCGAGGAACATATCTTCGTGTTCCGTGTTCCGAGGCCATCAGAGGCACTCAGTAACTGATGAATGAATGGGTCTCTCCAAGCCAACCCTTTCAACCACAGAGAGGGATAAGGGTGTGGGTGGGGTGCGCGGAGAGAAGGGAATATAGAGACTAAGCTTTTAAAAACTGCATTTTTTTTCGGTGCTGGCAATGGTACTCAAAGCCTCGACAGGACTAGGCAAGTGGTGACTAGCCTCACCACTAAGGTACACTCCAGATCTCTTCTTTCAGTTGAATAGAGAAGACACAACAAAAACAGCACAAATCTGCACCGTTCAAGAACGTTCACAAATAAGGCACACGTTCATGAAAACAGTACTAAGAATCAGATCACCCATTACAAGTACTGAATCCCGCCCTACACTCTTTTTCACTGAATGCTCTTCATGTTCTCAAAACGCTGCAGAGCTACAAGCCTGGGCCTTCTGGTCATGGCGACAGGCACCCGGAACGAGTAAGAGAGGCCTAACGCCCAAGAACACCCTTCTTACCAACGAACTTGAAGCGACTCATGGCTGCACGGCCGGCCCCTACCCGCCGGAAGCGGACGCGGTCTCAGGTTGCTCCCTTTTCCGGTATTAGTCCCGCCCCCGGCCGAGGCTTCCGGTTCCCGGCAGCCCCCGCGGCCGCCGGAGGTGAGAGGGCTGCTATGTCTTTCTCCGCGCCTGTGGCGTATCTGACCCATCAGCAGAAGGTGTTGCGGCTTTATAAGCGGGCGCTGCGCCACCTCGAGTCGTGGTGTGTCCACAGGTGGGAGCAGGGGCCCTCGGGCTCGGGAGGGCGGGCGTGGGAGTGGAAACCGAGCGACCCGGGCGCTCAAGGACAATGGGGACGCGGTGGGAGGCGATCCAGCCTAGCAGCCGGAACTAGAAGAAATGATCGGAGGTGCCGGTCTCTTTTCCTCTTCAGTAAAGTGGACGCGGGACGCAGCGCACAGCGTTGCTCGAAAATTAAATGTACTGCCGGAAACCATAGTTGTCATCATAAGTCCGGCGCTCACTGACTATCATTTTCTTCGGTCTTACTGTACCCAAAATTAACAGCAGTGTGCAGTATTTTATTAAGTGCGTAAAACAAGAGTTAGGGGGTTATTTTAGCCCTGTTTTACAGATGAGCAGGTTGAGGCCCTGGGACTAACTTGCGCAAAGCCGCACAGCTACTAAGTGCCTGAATCAGGGTTAAATTTTAGATGTCTTGACTCCAAAACATCGTCATTCTCTCAGCCTTCCCAGCTTTTCTCTTTTTAGCTTCCTCCAGTTCTGTCACTACCTTTTCATCGTTTTCACTTCCCACATAATTCTTTTCTCTATCCAAAACTGGTCCTAGAACATCGTGTTAAAATAGGTAGTTTTTGTGACCTAAATGCAAAGCAGAACGGGACAATCCAAGATACACGAATGCCAGGCCGCTGCTGTCTTGTCAGAATTTCAGAACCCAGTCCCTCACTCTCTGATTCTCTTCCCAAATTCCATGACCCGGCTAATGGCATTATTAAGACTTCAGTTACTAACCTCAGAGTGTTAAAATTGTTCTTAAGGTCCTTCTTCACTAGTAACAGACATGATCATGCACCATTACCATGTAAATCTGGACACTGATTTTTGTTTGTTTGTCTTTGAGACAGAGTCTCACTTTGTAGTTCAGGCTGGCCCTGAGCTGAGCCTCACACTCACATCACAGCAGTTCTCCTGCCTCTGCCTGCCGAGTGCTGGGATTACAGGCGTGAGCCACCACGCCCGGCACTGTGGTATGTGGTACTGATTGCTGTTGGGGTGAGTCTCCATGCCAAGTATTGTTATGTGGTTACCGGGAATCGAACCCGGGTCCTTGCACTTGCAAGACAGGCGCCGGAACCACTGAGCTATATCCCCGGCCCACACCGATTTTTTTTAATAAATTCTTTTCCATATATCTTACTAACTTTCTCACATCTGGGGCAAAATAGCCAACACCTGCAACTTAAAAGAGGAGAGGTTTATTTTGACTCACATTTTTTAGTCCGTAGTTGGCTGGCTCCAAGGCAGGAAGGAACATGGAAGAGTATGCTGGAGGAAAGCTGCTAACCTCGAGGCAGACGGGCAGCAGAGAGCCCAGGAAGGAGCTGGGAAGGAGACACAGTGGACCCTGGAGTTGTGGCTGGCCTGACATACGAACAACTTGGGGTACAACTGGAATTTTAGGGTTTTGTTTTTTTTTTTTTTTTTTCTAGGTTTTTTGAGACAGGGTCTCGCTTTGTGGTTCAGGCTGGCCCTCAGCTCAGCCTCAAACTCACATCACAGCAATCCTCCTGCCTCTGCCTCCCGAGTGCTGGGATGACAGGTGTGAGCCACCACACCCGGCACTGTGGTATGTGGTACTGGTTGCTGCTGGGTGTGGATCTCCACACCCAGTATTGTTATGTGGTCACCGGGGAATCGAACCCGGGTCCTTGCACCTGGAAGACAGGCGCCGGAACCACTGAGCTAACTCCCCGGCCCTGGAATTTTAGTTTTAACTTACATAGTCTTGAGTTACAGCGTGAGTGCCAGCCACTTGTGCTTCCAGATGGTCTCAGATACAGATTTAACCTCTACAGTGCTCTTCAAGGAACATGACAACATCCTTTCCTGTCTGGGGTTACCTGAGAAATCCTGGGCCAGTGTCTCTCAGGACTGAGATTTCCCTGGAAGAAAGTGTGGCCTAAAATTATACAGGAGAAGACTTTGAAGGCAGCTGACCAACTTGAGTTACAGCTGGCCCTGCAGAAGGAATCGAGTTTTGAGTTAAGGGTCCACTTCACCTTCTTAGCTGTTCATTGTGAATATCTCTTCTGACAATGGTGTACCTCCTACCATCACGTTTAACTGTTACCTCAAAAGCCCCCCGTATGAACATATGAAGCGTTTGGGGGATCTCTAGATATAAACCACAACACCATGTGATAATGTCTGTGGCATTGCTGCACACCTAGGATGTACCATGTTTAGTGAAGTATGTTTATGTTTTAGCTCCGGGAACCTTCATAAAGACTTTGAGATGCAGATACTTTCTGAGGAACTCTCGCATACAGCCATTAAATACTTTACCCCAGATTATGCTTCTAGTAGTAGCAAAGATAAAAATCAGATTCATTCTCAGAATGTCTGAATATCTTTCCTATCTTTTTTTATGCCTACTTTAGGCCATTGTCGTCTGGTCTGGACTGTACTCAGCACCCTGTTATGGATTTTTGTTCTTAATGGGTATTTTTAGTAAGATTTATTAGGACCATTTTTCAAAAGCTTGACGATTAAACTGATTTTTTTTTTTTTTTTTTTTTTTTGGAGACGGGGTCTCAAGTAACTCAAGCCGACTTTAAGCTTGCCATTGTCCTGCGTCAGCATCTTCAGCGCTGGGGTTACAGGCCTGCAGCACCCAGCCCTGTGTGAAGTCTGCCCACAGTTCCTTCAGAACCTGCCTGTAGCTTGCCCAAGGTTGTACAGTTGGTGTCAAGTCAGGATTCAAACCTAAGTTTCTGTAATTTGAGCAAGACTTTATACCACTTTGTACTACTTGTTTTTATCATCCACCTCCAGAGTTTAGCACTGGCCTAGTACAGGACAGGAAACTCAGTAAGTTATCGGTGAACACATGTTGAATGCTTCTGTGAAGCTGTAGCTTTTTTATTAATCCTTTTTCTTATTTTGGGTCATTCTTCTGTTGGAGGAGGTGGGGGAGTGGTTAGGCTGTGTTTAATACTGTATTTCCTGCTGCGGATGGTTGGACAGCTGCAGAGGAAGCAGTCATGTTGAGGCTGCGCCACGCAGCGCGGAGAACATGCCAGGAAATTCCCCTTGTCTTCCTGGCAGCGTTAGCAGGAGTGCAGCTCCTCTCAGACTACGCATGTCCCCACTTTGGTAAGTAACCTTTCTAACCTCCAAAATCCTTTGGCTTAAGGTACAAATACCGGTATTTTGCTTGTTTGATGAGAGCCCGGTTTGAAGAACATAAGAATGAGAAGGATATGATGAAGGCCACCCAGCTTCTGAGGGCGGCGGAAGAAGAATTCTGGCAGTCTCAGCACCCACAGCCCTATATCTTCCCTGACTCTCCTGGTGGCACCTCCTACGAGAGATACGATTGCTACAAGGTAGGTGAGACCCACAGGACTGGACAGAAGGTGGTCTCTGTGTCTGCAGTGCAGCTTTATGTACCACTTGTTCAGTGAAGGGGCAAGGGCATATTTTCCTGAGTTGTCAGATTTTTTTTTTTTTTTAGATGTTAGTTTTTCTCTCAGATGTCATTAAAACTTTTAAAATTCAGCTCCAAGTATATTTTTGGCAAAGCTGCAGAATAAATTCCATGGAAAGACCTAATTTGGGGACCTCAAAGATAACCTATGTGGATTAGTGGTCACTGCTCACAAGATATCCTAAGTGACGCTCCGGTAACGCGCAGCCACCCTGTGTTGTTGGCAGGGAGGGGTGCGGTTCTCTTGGCTGACAGTGCCGTTTGCAGCCATGCGCCCTCTCCTCTGTGGCTCTTTGTCTTTGGTCCTGCTTAGCTTCTGCTGTTTACATCTTAGAGTCAGAAACAGCCTAGTAGCCAGAGTGATTCTGAAAGCACAACCTCGTTTTTGCCATCTGTCTCCTGAGCAGGACCCCATTGGTGGCATGCGAGTGTGTCCTGTGACATCACGAACTCCTCTCCCGCAGGTTCCTGAGTGGTGCTTAGATCACTGGCACCCTTCCGAGAAGGCCATGTATCCTGATTACTTTGCCAAGAGAGAGCAGTGGAAGAAGCTGCGGATGGAGAGCTGGGAGCGAGAGGTGCGTCTCCCTGCGGGCAGTGGAGCCAGTCTGCACCTGGAGCGGCAGCGGAGCTCCCGCGTGTTGAGATCCAGTGTCAGCCGGGACAGCCCAGCCCCTGGCTTCTCAGACTTCGGTTCCTGAACATGTCCTGTGTAATAGTGTCCCCTCGTCTCCTCAGCTAGGGTGCTCTGGAGTTCTGTTTCTGTTCTTGACCATAGCCCTTTGGCTCACCTTACTATAACCTAGTATTCCTTAACATTCTCCATCCTAGAGCCTTAAGCATTATCAGTGATTTCCTACTGGTCAGTTAGAGTTCTAAAAGCTCACTTTTGCTGTACTGCTAATGAAATACGGGAGGGCAAGAGGAAAAGGAGAGTTTGGCTGGGTTACTGCAATGCCTGTCAGAAGGTTATGACGACCAGCGCAGAGTGGATGTAGTAGATCGGAAGGAGGAGACATCCAGGCTCCTTTCTGAGACAGACAGGTGGAGTGGGTGTGGGCCGGGGATGGGTGGGAGGAAGCAGAGAGTCAAGAATGCCCCTGGGTGTGCAGCTGTACCGTCTCCCGTGCGCTGGTGTTGATGTTTGAGACGGGGAAGATGGGGGAGGGCAGGGCTCAGTAGGACAGTCAGGCGTCTTATTTCAGAAGGGTGACATTTGAGAACCCTGTCTGAGATAAAGAGGAAATTTGGATGTAGAAATCTGAATTTCTAAGGAGACAGTTGGCCTCAACAGAGAAATGCATGTTTTGGGTTGTTTATGATGCCAGACGTGAAGGAGATCCTTAGAGAGTATAGAGAGAAAAAAGGAGCAAAGGGATGAAGACATGGTACACGTGTTTTGACGAGAGGCGTGTGATGGCATCGTGTTGGCACAGGAAGCGGTGCGGTGCGGTGCATGTGTGTGTATAGAGTGCGCACTGGGGCGCTGGGTGTGATGTGTCCTGACACCACGTGACCTCTGCTGTTAGCAGTGCTGACCTGTCTGCTCTCGGGTTAAAGGTGGATGGGGCGATTGCCCGTTATACACAAGTACTGAGTCGGAGCTTATCCGTAGGCGTGCTTGTCCCAGTGGGAACTAAGTTGACTAGAGGAACTAAGTAGACAGCGACGTCAGCTCGGGAGGGAAGCTAGTGAACAGTAACGCTCTCGGGGTTTCTGGGGCGGCAGTTCAAGTGAGCTGCAGAGCAGGTGGTAGCTGGGCAGTGGGGTGTTGGAATTCATAGTGCGGAGGTTGTGCTGGTTCTGGGTTAAGTTTAGGAAATTCCTGGCCCAGGTGAGGTGGAGAGAAGGGCACTGTGGCCAAAAAGCCCTGTGTTTTGTGAACATGTCCCAACATTGAGAAGCTGGCAGTGTTTCTTTGTGGTGAGCAGCAAGCAGGCTCATTCCACGGTTGGTGTCTGCTGACTTCTCAGAAGCATTCCGCCCGCACCTGCGCCTGCACAGCACGGCAGTGTCAGCCAGCACACCTGTGAGGAGCGTGGGCTCCGAGGGCGCTGCTGTGTTAGGACAGTGACCTTGAAACTGCCAGCACTGGGGCTGGCGGGACAGCATCAGCAGGCTGAGCCCAGTTTTACACGGGCCCCACATTACTTTTCGTCCAGGCTTCTTTCTGGGGAGGCAGAGTTCTTTACTTACAAACTGAGGTTTCTTGATCGCGCTTAATGGAGACACAAGAATGAATGTTTTTCTGGGATGGGTAGGGGGCTATGAGAAGAGGAACTGCAAATGTAACTGTCCCACTTTTGTTCAAAGAGTAAGAGGGGGTAGGATAGTGGTTTCTAACTTTTCTGCTTTAGAGTTGGAAAATCTGCCAAACCTGGTGGCACATTCTTCTAATTTCAGGACTTTGGGAGGTTAGGGCAGGAGGATCACAAGTTCAAACCGAGCCTTGCAACTTAGTAAGACCCAGAGGGCTGGGAGCTGGGGATGTAGCTCAGTGCAGAGGCCTTGGCTTTGCTCGTCAGGGCTGCCAGAGAAGGAAAAGCTCTTCTGATAAACGGGGAGTGGGACGCAGTGCAGCTGTGCACAGCGCATGTGGCAGTCGTGATGCTGAATCCCAAGTCACAGGACACCAGAAGGAAGGCCGTCGTCAGTTCCTTGGATAACGTTTCCCTCCTCATCCCCTTCCAGGTTAAGCAGCTGGAGGAGGAGACCCCACCCGACGGTCCCAAGACTGAAGCGTTGCCTCCTGCCAGGAAGGAAGGCGATCTGCCCCCGCTGTGGTGGCACATTGTAACCAGACCACGGGAGCGGCCCATGTAGACGTACAGGCACCTTGTGCTCACACTCGCAAGTGAGATCCACTTGCCCTAATAAAGCCACCATGGTCTGCTGTGACTGCGGCGTTCTGGTCTGAGGGTCGTGATAGTGCCAACTTGGCCTTGTCATTGTTCTTAGGTGTGCAGGAGGTCACGCTGACAGCGCACGTTATCAGTTAGGGGAAATTGCTCTGAGCCTCTAAGGTGAGGGTTTAATTTAGCTGCAACAGCCACAGCAAATCCATACACGGTGTAGAGAAATCCAAGGATTTAAATACCTCCTTGGCTTTCTAAGGATTCTAATGAGATTGTAGTGATCCATTACTTCCTTTTTGTATGTTGCTGCAGATTGAACACAGCACCTTTGCATTGAGCTACATCCCCAACTTTTTATCTTTTGAGACAGGTCTCTGAGTCGCCCAAGTTGGGGTCACACTTCAGTCCTCCTGCCTCAGCCTCCCAGTGCTGGAGGCCTGTGCCCCTAGGCTAGCTTGGGATTTTAGTTTTGTAAAGAACGATTTTCCCACAGACAGGCATGGAGCTGGCCTTGTACTATCAAGAGTGGAAGCGGAGTGGGTGAGCGAGGGGCAGATCTGGACGAAACTGCAGCGACCTCTGGAGCCAGCGTCCAGCCTGGCTTCCTCTGCTGTCCTTGGGTTATTTATAGACTCAAAGGTGAGAGCAGAGCACAACCCTTTGGTTCCAAGGTTGGATTTTTTTCAGGGAACTAAAGTAATTTTCCAAACTCAACCAAAACTGGTGTTTTGTTTTGTTTGAGTCAGGGTCTCACTTTTGTAGTTCAGACTGGTCCAGAACTCAGCCTTGAATTCAGCAGCCCTCTTGCCTCTGCCTCCCAAGTGCTGGGATTACAGGAGTGAGCCACGACACACAGCATTGTATGTTTACCAGGCATTAAACTCAGGACCTTGCGCTTGCCAGTCAGGCGCTGGAATCACTGAGCTAAATCTGCAGCTCAGAGCTGGTTGGTTTTAGTTCTTGGTAATTCTTGAGAACTTTTCAAAATCATAGTTTAGGGAGCTCATTGGAAGACCTCATGGCCCATACCGAAGTGGCAGTTTCCCAAGAGTCTCAGTCCATCTTCTGATGCCTCACTGAGACTCAAGCTAAATTTTAATAAGACTGGAAACAAGGGTTTTTTTTCCTAGTGGTTCTTTATTTGTAATGTAGGCTGAAGCAACTGTTACAATGTAGAAGGGAGACACGTTACACAACTGTTTATACAGGTTTAGAACAAAAAAGAGGGAGAGGTCAACTCTCAGTACGAACTAGCAACTAAACCACAATAATTTACCTTTAGAAAGGGTTTCTTTATTTTTAGCTGTGACACTGCTTTTACAATATGCAAAAACACAAACAGAACTATCCAAGGTGTTTTGTCACATTCTCTACATTGAATTTGGCAACATTTTATATTAAATTTATTCGGATTATACTAACGTTTAAAAACTAAACAAGTGAGAAGCTGTACCAGGTACAGTTACATTTGTTTGTTTGGAAGGTTTAAAATACCACTTCTATCTATTGTAATCACCTTGCAACGACTTCTGCTGCAAAAACCGTCTCAAGCATCATATGCACAACGCGCATCAGCTACTTTTAGGCGTCAGGATTGGTGGGCTGAGCCACAGGCACTACTGTTGCTTACAGTCTATAGAAGGAGCTTGTTTTTCAAAGAAAAAAGCTTGAATAGTTTCTCATAATCATGCCTTGCTCGAAAGCAGTAACATAAAGTGTCCTTGAGCAATCACAGCAGTGTTACGTGTTAATATACAGAACAGTGACTGTACAGCTACGGTACCACATCCAGTGCAGTCGGGGAAGCGGGAGGGGCGGAGCCGCCGCCCTCACTGCACCGGCCGCCCTGTCGGCACTGCCGGCCTCTTAGGACCGGTACCTTCTCCCAGTGCGGTCCCTTTGGATCTACAAATCTCTGTTGACTCTAGGGGATGGGCACTATAACAAATTCAACTTTCACTTAAGACATAAGTCCATTCCAAAAACATTGCCTAAAATACGAAAAAAGAACAGGTTAGTGCTCAGGTTCCCAACGAGGGTAAACCCTCCTCGTCAGTGTTTTGTATGAAGCCAATTCACTGCCATTTGTTAAGGAAGATAAGAAAAACAAGCCCCAGATTGGTAAACACGGGCAAGTTGCTGGGCTCCCGAGCGGGCTGCCCTTGTTAAATCCACTCAAGTTTTTTTCAAAATATTTGGGCTTCTCAGTGTGCCCAGCCTGCTGGGCACAGGTAAGTAAAAGGCATTTGCTATCTGAATTCCCTGCTGTCAGCTTTCAATGCTTTCACATTTTTAAAAACTACCTCGCCCTTGGATGTATGTGGACTTGATGAGTGAGCACGGCAGATGAGGGGCGGAGGAGGGTCCTGGCCTACCTGCGGTGCGCGGGACCCGAGGAGGGTGCTGCGTGCGGTGACGAGGGGTGGGAGGAAGGAGTCCTTAAACACCTACGGAACGAGACACTGCAGTCTGGTATGGCTTATCGGACGCATTTACCGTGAAGGGACTAGAAATTCAACCTACAAAGCTACGCCTAAAGGGAACGGTCGGCCACGCGGACAGCGCCCCCCAGTCCCAAGTCTGCCTTCTCCCGACCCACTTCTCTGAATATTGCTCAATTGTTAGTCCTGCTTTCCTCGCCCAGAACATGGTCTATTTAAACGCGAATTTTAACCCTTACCCACTTTGTACATTAAAATAACTTGGATTTGCTCCTAAGCTAGGCCACTACAATGCATCTACAAAAGCTTGCAGGGGCGGGAACGAAGAAGAGCTAAGTAGAGGAATCCTTTTCCGAAATTAACTACTCTGTGGTTCCCCTGCCCCAACCCACCCCCTATGCATTTAAAATTTTACAAACACTTGTAAAAAAGTTAAATGGAATTTGGCACCTTCGGAAAAATCAAAAGGGAAACTAAGATTAAAATGTGCAGAAAGAAAACTGTCAGTATTTACAAATTTAAGAGCTGAAGATTATGTCAGTTACATATTTTGCTTTTAATTCTTATCTAAATATGTCGAGCATTTTCAAAAGGCTGAATTCTGAATTGCCTACAAAATCTCTCGATTACAGGTTGGAGTGGGTGGAGACCAGTTAGCGCCCGCTGACCAGGGCCGTTCTGCTCGGGCCTAGGGGAAGCGAGGGGCAGAGCGGTCGTTGGTGGTGGTCTTCTTCAGCTTCACGCCCCTGCGGATGGCGTCCAGCATGTCTTCCCCCCGCGCGGCCGCCCTGGGGCCCGGCTCTGCGGGCCCGCGCTCTGGCGCCTGGCCGGGGCACACAGTGGCACTTGGGGGGCCCCTCTCCTGCTCCTCAGCCTCGCTTTCCGGGATCGCCTGTCTGTGCTCCTCGGCGACGCTGGGCTTCGGGCCTGGGGTGGGGGGGTTGACGGAGGCTTGGCCACTCCACAGGGAGGAGGGGATGTTGGCGACCCCCTGGGGGCCCTCCCCCGCCGAGGGGGACTCGGGGCTGTGTTCGCCCCGCTCCTCGGGCCCGTCCGGAGGGGACGGCAACACCCCAGGGGGGTCTGGGACCGTCGGGGTCTTGACTGGAATCACTGGTGTCTTGATAGGGATGGGACCTCCTCCAATGGTTCCCCGGCGGACAGAAGGCTTGGTAGAAGGGGTCCGTCGGATGGTTGCGACCCCTGGGGTGACCATAGCTGGCCCAAGGCTGGTGGGGAGGCCGGCCGTTGAGGCGGGGCGTTTGGCTTGGAACATGCGTCGGTAAGACTGGCTGATGTCGCTGTTTCTCGGGATGGTGGAGGATTTGTCAAACTCCTGCTGATCTGCTTCCTGGTCACCACTTACGGAGAAATAATCATAATCTGAAACTGAGGGCAAGGTCTGATTAGACACAGCCAAGGCAGCAGCTCTGCTTCCTCAGCTGGGAGGGCAGGAAGGCAGTGGGATCGGGCAGACACGGCCCAGTGCCTCAGCAGGCCGCTGAAGTGCCCTCCACTGCCGCTGCAGGTCCTTTCCTGGTTCCCTGACGGACAGGCCCAGGACAGCTCTGGACGTGGCCACCTCGCGGTGCTGCCATGGGAAGACCGCCAAGCAGCCAGGCTGCAGCAGAGCTACAGGGGTGGGGGTGCGGAGGTCAGCAGATCAGCGTGGATCCTAACATCTCCCTGCTCACCCAGTGGCTACACAGGCCGGAGAGACAGAGACAGGCTCCCACTGAGCCGGCAGCCATGGCACACCTCTGTCCTGGCACTGGAGAGACGGGGCAGGAGAGGCCGAGCCCAGGCCGGCTGGACTGCTCAGAGGGAGAGAGGAAGGCAGGAAGGGAGGGAAGGACGCACACTTGGGGCTGCAGGCCGGGAGGCTCCCGTGATGCCTGGCTTGTGCGTGAGAGAGAAGGGGGCAGGAGGCCCAGCCGCAGCAGGCTGAGACCTTGGGCATTAGACTCCGATGCCAGGTTAGATTCCATCTCTGCTACCCAGCAGTTGTGTGAATGTGGGTGAGTTACTGAACCTCAGTTTCCGCATCTGTAAAATGGCACTAAAATATTTACCCAACAAAGGTCCTGAAGATTAAATGGGCAGTAAGTGTACAGTGCTTCTTACAGCTTTATCTTGAGAAACTCAAAGGATAGGTAAAGAATAAAATGAAAGAAGCTGGAAACTGTCTTGCAAATGGGAAGGGGACCAAGGCATGGGGACAGGAAGTAAAAAGAATCAAGAGGTGTGATGTACATGTACCCGCCCCCACGACGAGTAAGCGTTACGTGGCACAGAGGTGCACTAAGGAGAAGTTCAAAGTGCCTGGTACAGAGTGCCAAAGTGAAAGCGAAGCTGTGAACAGCAGCATGTGTATCAGCACAGGCTGGGGTCGCATGCCCTGTGGCGAGATTCGAGAAGGTGCCGTCGCCCAGGTAAGCTGCTGTTTCCATGCTGCTGGAACCGAACACGCAGGGCTCTACTGCTGAGCTACCTCTCTGTACCACTCTCCTCTCACGTCGGCACAAGGTCTCACTAAGCTCTTGCCCAAGATAGCCTCAAACTTGCAATCCTCCTGCCTCAGCCTCCTGACCAGCTGGATGGCAAGTGTGCGCCACCATGCCAGAGAAAGTCACTTCTTGTGTGGCCGCCCAAGACATTCCCTGCCGATGAATTCCCCTTCCCTCCTCCTCTCCCTGCACCATCTCTTCCTTCTGTACACAACGGGCTCGAGCCGAGGAGCACTGGGATACGTCCCACCCCAGCCTTTGCTCCGGCTTCTTGTGAGACGTGTCTCAGCTCAGCTGCCCCGGCCAGGTTCTGCAACTGAGCTGCTCCTGCCTCGGCTTCCCCAGGAGCGGGATTACAGGTGTGCACCCCGCACCCGCCGTTGGCCAGGGCCCGCACTGTTGGGACGGTACTCCTACCCTGGGAGGGGATGGTGTCCTCAGAGCAGCACGGCGTGGTAGTCTGGGTGCTGTACCCACTGGAGCACTGCAGCGAGTCCCGGCTGCTCCTCTGCGTGTCCAGCTGGAGGCCCCGTGACAGGGCCAGGGCCAGCTCCTCACAAGCCTCCATCTCCTCCCCAGGCTGGAAGATAGCAGGCAGAGACAGAGACCACAGCCTTAAAACCCTTTGTGACGTCCCAGATGCACACGTCTGCAGTCCAAGTCCTGCACAAGGCTTCCCATGGGGCCTGTCCCCCCGGTCAGCAGGGAGCCACAGAACCCACCCCCACCCCCGCAGCGGGAGCAAGTGCGTCACCCTGGCAGTGGCCGACACGGTCATGCTCCGTGGTCTCTGCGCCTCCTCGGCCGGGCCTGCCCCAGCACTGGGTCCACCCCCGCTGGGGTCCGGCTCACGCTTGTCTTTGCGACGCTGTAGAGTGTTCACCAGTGGCTGGTCATAAGGGCCTGGTTTGGCCCAGTCCTGAGCGGAGAGTGTGGTCAGAACAGGGCCCACTCCCCGTGTGGAGGGCTGCTCCACCCAGCAGCTGCCCGCAGGAGGCAGCTGTTCCTAAGGGGAAGCTCCGTGGGGACAAGCCTGCAGCCCCTCCAGTGCCCACCCAGCTCCAGAAGGCAGGGGGCAGGATGCCCTTTGGGGATGGGGTATACCTCCTCCTCTGCCCACATATTAAAAATGCTCAACAGCCAGGCGGGCGACTAGCAGGAGACCTGGTTAAGAGCCACCTAGCATGCTAAGGCCATCCCCTGGGCCCTGAGCAACCAGGGTGATGGCACGTTTGTTAACGCCCCGACCACTGGGGGTGCTAACGTGCGTTTAGCCCTCTCCACCTCTGGCAAAGTGGACCTCTAAGGGCCAATCCAGTGGCCTCAGACAGGGAGGGAAGGCTCACAGGAGCTACAGGAAGAAGGTTTCAGGCGGTGTCAGCAGCCCACACAAACCTGTAGGCAGTGCATTCAAAACCACTCTTAAGTGCTGGCATTTGAGGAGCTGACTTTTCCAAATTAGGGTCTTTCTTGCACATAAAACAGAACCAGCAAGTGAACCTTCCAGAAGCTGAGTCTAGAAGAATGAAAACTAAAAAGTCTGTGTATTTCTAAGATAAAACACAATATAATGTTGGGGGGTGGTTCTCTCTCTGTGGCTAGCAGGGAACCCTGCAGACTGTGCCCAGCACAAGGCTGGGCCCACAACTCAGGCAGAGGACCCTGCATCATCTCCGGGAGCCTTCTGGGGGCTCCAGGCCCTATGTCTGGAAGCTGCGCCTGGTTCTGCCCGAGAGGAGCTGACGGGGAGAGGCCGATTGTGAAGAGGGAGGACAGGAGGGTGGGAGGGCAGGAAGGCGGAGCACAGTGCGATGAGGGGAGGCAGGCGAGGCGACACCAACCTTCCAGCTAGGGATCTGAGATGACGGGAGCATGCCGGGCCCAATGGTGTAATAATGGGCGTAGTCTGGAAGGTGGACAGAGGTGACCCGAGGGAGCAGGCGGGAGGCAGGCAGGCAATGAGGGGACGCGCCCGCACCCACGGGCCCCACACGGGCCTCACGTGACAAACTACAGTGAGAAAACCCGTTAGACAACTGGAAACAAACAAAAAGAGGGAAGAAAAGGAAAAAAATTAATATAACAGGATGAATGCAGAGGTACATGATGGCACTGACGTGGGGGAGGGGCGCCCGGTGTCACAGACGGGACAGGGCTCTGTGACCACGCGAGGACAGCGCCAGGGCCCAACACACAGGCCGGCAGAGGAGGCCGTCTTCCACAGGGAAGCCGCGTCCCAGACAGGCAGGTCCTAGCTCTGTCCCCGCAGCTGTGGATGCCGTAACCACAGAAGCGAGACTTCAGGTGACAGGGATCTGCTCAACTCGATGCAAATCCGCAAGTCTGGCACATCGTCAAACCATTCTGTTGGTCACACTTGGGAGGAGGTTCCAGACCAGGGGCAGGTTGCAAACCAGAAGCAGAAAAGCACACGGTGGCCGACACAGCGAGGGTCACGTCCAATGGCCGGGTGCTCGGGCAGGGAGGGACGGGGAGCACACAACTTGGGATGGACGGGCCTTCACTCCTCCGTGTTCCCCACGCCCTTCCTCGCCCTGCTCCCCCTCTGCCCCAAGAAGGGCCTGCTCTGGGGCAGCTGTGATGGCTGCAGGCGGGGAGGGGACAGCGGGCACGCTGCAGCCGCGACCCGGCAGTCACCTTCTCGGTGGACGCCCAGGCGGCCATGGTGGAGCCTGAGCTGACAGAGGTAGGGGAGCTGCACTCGCTCACTGACTGGCAGGTTTCCGAGGCTTCGGAGGAGGCCGAGCTGGACGAGTTCTGCAGCGGGAGGGACCACATGAGGGCCATAAACCAAACCACACGCCACCAAAATCGTAGTAAATAAAAATAAGGGAGTGGGGCGGGAGGGCAGCACAGAGAGACAGACGGACAGGGGACAGGGGAGGACGAGAGAGCACAGGTTAGGGTTACTTTCCCCAGCGCGCAGTCGCACAGAGGTTTCAAGCCCTAGAAACAAGCGCGAGACCTGGCAACGTCTACCCCTGCTGGACTGTGGGTGCAGGTCCGTGTGCCTGCACTGGAGGGCCAGCTGGCGGCAGTGCTGTGCCCGCTGGCATCCCAAGGCCAGGTGCCCAGAGCCACCTGCCCCGTCTCCCACAGGCACAAGCATCACTCATTACACGCAGATGCTGCAGCGCGGGCACTTGGCACACGTCTCCCTGGAACGGCCCAGTGTCATGCTACTCCTTCATCTGGGGCTCCAGCACTGACAGGCACCGAGCTGTCCCTGCCAGAGGAGCCAGCTGGGCTTGGGAGAGCCACGTGGGCGGGGAGAGCCGCTGCCACGGCCCCATCAGGACGGCTCCTCCCACATTGCACGCCAACCCGGTGCCCAGCGTGGCCAGGGTGTGGCAAACAGGTTCACGGTCACACCACGTCCCATCCTGACCCGGCAGGTGCCAGGCGCTCCAGAAATACTAAAAGGATGAGGGACAGCGACCACCCCGCTCTTGTCACCTGGGTCCCGGGCACTGCCCAGCCTCAGGGACAGCCACAGCTTTTCACTGTCACCTGTCACCTCTTCCTTAACCCCAGAGGCAGTAAGCTCAGCCCTGCTGCACCAGAATTACTCCAGAAGTGCCTGTCAACTACCAAGCAGCACACACTGCTGTCTCTGTCCCCCTCACCCACACCAGGAGGGCCTTTAGGAAAGGTCCAAAGTTTAGCTTTTCCATCCTGCAAAGACCAGGGACCAGACGACATTCAGCAGCGTACCAGCCTCCAAGGAGCCAAAGCAAAGATAGGCTGGAGAGGGGACAGACATCGTAGGGCCTGAGCAAGACCCAAAGTTTGCGGGTTTGAGGCTTTGCCTCTGCCAGTCCCAAGTGAGGAATGTGGACACAAAGGCTTAATCAAATGGCTTTCATCTTTAGAGCAAGGGTCAAAGTATCTAGATTAAAGGTGACTCTGCTGCCGGCAGGCTGATTTGATTTGTGCAATTTCCTCAAATTCCCCCACCTTGTAATTACAAGCAGCCAAAGTACCCTTAAAAAGGGTGGTCTCTATTAAATCTGCAGCATCCCTGAGCTGCTTCAAACTCCCTACTGCTACTTGTCAAATCTCCTTTGGGTACAGGCTTTCAGATTTCGGAACCCCAACTTTCCACCTCATGCTTCCCCGAATTCGTGGAGAGCAAGCCCCACCCACCCCTGCCCACGGCTGCCTTGGGCAGGAAGGCTGAGCTGCATGCCATCCTGTTCGGCAAGGGCTGTCAGCGCATGGGAGAGTTCAGTACCCTACACAAACCCAGGCCCCGCTGCTAGTGAGTGAGGCACAGGGAAGTCAAGCGTCCCCTGGGCGGGTGAGCGGACAGGGCGGCTCAAGCCAAGCCAAGCGCCAGCTGACAACCACAGGCACAATGAAGCTACAGCGGTGGAACTCTGACCTCCGGGTTTCCACATGAAATGGAGTTTAGGTCACAGTTTTCTAGGAAAGCAAGCAACACCACAGAGCTCTGTGTCTGCGGTCCATTGGCAGGAGGAGCAACGTGATGCTGTGGCCGCGGTCCCACGGCAGGTGGCGCTACGGGGCATGCGGGCAGCAGCAGAGTCTACATTTCCTGGGGCAACAGCTACTGCACAGGAACAGGCAAAGACAGGCAGGGACACGGGGCCAGAGCGCAAGCGCAGGCGCCTGTGTCTGCTCAGTCCCTGCTTTGGCTCGCGCTGGAGCACACAGGCCCCTTCAGGGGGAGCCCCCGCAGCACCCTCTGCAGAGGTGCTGGCCAGGCATCCGAGCGGGCCAAAAAAGCATCTCAACGGCACTCGGTGCGTGCTTCTGCATGAGAACTTCCCTATCGACAGGGTGCGCAGCCGCGATGGGCTTCCACCGCCATCGCACCCGCCCTCCCCGCGAGCCACAGCTCCAGGCGGAAGGATCCCAGTCAGCAAGGCCACAGCGGAGTCCTCCTGAAGCTGCAGCCACGGGCGATGCTCCCGCTCCTCAGCCCAGGGCACCCTTACCTGGTTGGCAGCCTCTGGCGGCATGGGGGAGGGTGACTTGGACTGGAAGGCGTCCTGCGATATGAATCCTGAGTCGTGGGAGGACACGCTGGACAGCCTCACGGGCGCCTGCTGGGCCAGGTTGGAGCTGCGGTAGCGGTAATGCGAGCTCGGAGAATGCGAGTGGGAGCCGCTGGACCGTGAGTCGCTGCTGTTGACACTGTTGAGGCTGCTGTGAGTGGCAAGCAGCAGAGCCGGAGGGGACAGACAGCAGGGAGGAGCAGAGGAGGGCACACGTCAGCTCTCTGACTGACAGACCCTGAGCCATCCAGCACCACACCACCGGGCCATAACAAAGGGTTTCCAGGTGGGCAAGAGGACCGCGACTTGGGTCTCTGGTGCACACCACTCCTGTGATCAGAAAGATCAAGGATGCCCCACATGGCTACATCATCACTCTCGGAAACCGGGGGACTGCTCCACAGCAGGGAAAGAAGCAGGCTGAGCTGCCTGTCTGTGGAAACCACTACCCTAAATGAGGCCTGCTGCAGTGTCTTCAGCACAACCCGGTCGGCCAAGTGTCTGCAGACAGACCAGCTGGGCTCAGAGGACCAGTGTCCCACAGCCAAGCATAGCAGAAGGACTCTGCAGACAGCTGTGCCTCGAGCCTGCGCAAGGCCGTGGTAAAGCCCAGCAAGTCCACGCATGTTTGCATGCATTCTACCTCTTATTGAAAAAGTAGGTGCTTCGGTTGCCAGCTTTCCCCTGGTCTCGAGGGCTTCTCTGCTAACCCACAGTCCTGGCCCACACACACTTAACAAGCAGCAGGCAGATGTCAGCCTCCTGAGGCATCAATGCTAAGCTGTTTGCTCCAAGATGGAACAGTACACAGAAAGGTGACAGATGGTGACGCCCCCAAGGTGTCCTGCCTGTATTCCATCTCCAGTGTGGGACGTGCACCGCACCCTAACAGTCCCGGATCTGACCAGAAGAACTCAAATGAACGGTCACTGCTGGGGGACGGGAGCGCTGGGCAGTGAAAGAGTCAGCCCAGGCTTAGGCGCTGAGTCTGTCCTACCCCAGGAGAGTCCACTGTGCACAGCAGGTAAGGGGGAAGCTGGGCACTGCACGCTGCCCCCCCACGAGGACTCTCCATACAGCATGAAGCAGCCACGAGGCAGCCCGCTGCCGTGGGGGACAAGCACTCCAACTCCTGCCTGCACCCAACAATCAGCCAGTGGGGACTGACAGCAAAACTCAGAGCAACTCTCTGGAAGCAGCTCGTGACCGTGCAGCACGTTCTACTCAACCGAGACCACGAAGGAAAGACGCCAGCAGCTGCTTTCACCAGGACATTTTCCTGGCCACTGAAATAATGTGCCTCTCTCTGTGGCTAACACAGAGCCAGAAGAGATGCCAAGAAATTCAGAGACATCTTCAGAGGCGGAACCCCTGGATGTAAGCTCCTGACCTGAGCAGCCTGTTGAGAAGGCTGTGTGTGCTACAGCACGAAACCAGTGCACCAGGAGGTACAGAGGCATTTCCCACACGACCAGGCAGACCTGGCTTCAGGAAGCTGACATTCCTCTGGCTTTGAAATGTCAAATAATGTGATTAGCAGCAGGTGTACTGTACCAAGAACGGTGAGCCGTGTGTGGTGTCTCCCCTTCCAAGAGGAGAATAAATGCTTCAGTCAGCAAACTAAGAGAAACCAACTAACAACTGCAAGTCGTGTGTGTCTGTGTGTCTGTGTGTGTGTGTACATGCACGCACAACACACCACCGTTGTTTCCTTTGCTTATTCTACCAATGGTGAATCAGCCTGTGTTAGGAGCGGAGCACTTTCAGCCCTGTGCAGTTCTCCTGGGTTTTGCTCCGCTTAAAGAGCAAAGTCAAATGTGGTGTGGGGAAATGGCAAAGCCCTGCAGTGTGTGCAGCGTGCGCCAGAGCCCGAAAGGTGAGCCCGAAACCCTGGCTAGTCTCTGAGCGGGTCATCTCAGCACTCCCTTTTCAAAGAGGCCATTCTCAGAGAACACGGCTGGCTCTAGGGTTCACACAAGTGCAGCGAAACAGGTCGTCCCTGAGAGCAAGAGACCCCGCCTCACCTACCTGCAGACGCTGGACTTCCTGGACATGGTGGTGCTGGGGGAAGAGGGTGGCGTCTGGTATGACCAACTGTAATCGGAACCTTTCAAGTCCAAAATCACCTGGGGGACAGAGCCAGGCAGATGAGCTGTGCTGAGCGCGGAAAGCGCCCTCGCGCTTTGACACTCCGCACATCAGAGCCCTCATGACAGTGCCAATTAAGGAAAAAAATAGGAGGATTTTTAAATTAAAAAGCTGTACTCCGTGGACATCGATATTACGACGCTTTTTCTGAGGTGGGATGGGTACAGAGAGAAAAGGAAAATCTGAAGTATCATTGAAAAGAGAGGTGATCACGGGGACCAGTCAGTGACCTGGAGAGCCTCCGTGCCACGGCCAGAGGTCGGGAAGCCTCACCTTGCGGCCCGTAACAGCAGCACTAGTTTCTGGCCCTTGAACTGACCCTGTACCACGTCATACGCAATGGTCACCTGTGCCCTGCCCACCAGGATTAGGAAATGAAGACACTGACGGGACCAAGAGCAGCCGGCTCTTCACAACTGTGTCTGCACCCGTCCCCACACTGGCCTGAGAGCCGGGGAGGGCAGGCCTGCCTGGGCCTGCAGGCTCCACAGCAGCCACTCCTGAGTGGAGCACGCTCAGCTCCACCGCAGGCAGCTCGGCGTGGGATGATACACAAATGCAAGCTCCAAGTCTGTGAGCTGCCCCTCCAAAGGGGAGGCAGAGCCACACACAGAGGGTGTGTCCAGCACGAGGGTCCCCCGACTCCCTGGGAACGGCTGCAGTGTTGACACCACACACATCATCTGTGTCTGACACGACCTGTTCCCGAGTGCGACCACTGAGAAAGAGGCCAGTGAGCCGTGATGACCTAAGTGCACCCGTGCCACGTCCCGTGGGTGCCCTAGAGGACAGCACATGGGCCGTGGGCGCAGCCCTGCCCTGGACAGCCGGGCTCAGGCCGACACACCCCCTCAGTGGCTGCCGAGCCCAGACCAGGACTCCTTTTGCAGCCTCCAGCCTCCTTCTCCACAGACAGGCACAAGAGCGAAGACGAGCTGAGGGTGTCTCTGCAGACTGGCACCGTACCCGTCACACACCGGGCACCAGACAGTGGCTGGTCTCAGTGACCCCCACGCTTGGTGATGCAAAGGATATGGTAACGCACAGGTCTGACTGGAAACTCAAGGCCTGGAACTTTTTTTTCTGAAACAAAGTTTCACTGTGTAGTTCAAGCTGGCCTTGAACTCAGGATGTAGTCCAGGCTGGCCTCAAACTCACAGCGATCCTCCTGCCTCAGCCTCCCAAGTGCTGGGATTACAGGCGTTTGCCAATATGCTCAGCCTTGAACTTCCATGTCTTTGGTTTGTGTGTCTGAATGCCTGCCTGTCACTCCTACCTGTTCACTCGAGGACGGCAGTTTGTGAGGGTCCATGGTCAGACTCTTCAGGTCTTCTGAAATGGCCTGAAGGTGTGTGATTTCCCCTAGCATTGAGATTTCTTCTTCCTGCAGGAAAAGAATTCGCGCGTGATAAGCCTAAAGAAGTACTTCCGGTGTGGATCACACAGCTTTTCAACCTTTCTACTGTGTTCAGAGGCTCTCCTCTTGCTTTTTATCATCTTAATAAATGGTAAGTAATCGCTTCTCGGCCTTTTGGCTAAGATCAAGTGTAATAAATGGTAAGTAAGGTGGGGACAGAAATGGGCACATTCTATTCTTCCCACTTCCAACTGGGATCAGGCCCACGGGACGTCGGGCCAGCATGCCGCTGGAGTGACGGGACGCAAAGACTACTTCAGAACGGAGTCTGAACTCATTCTCATGGTCACTCCTGGGTATTCAGCGTGGCCAGCAAGTCACAAACGTCACCTAGCAGGCCTATCGCAAGGTTCCCAGCCCAGAGTTTGGATTCAGAGGTCTGGGCAAGGCCTGAGAACTTCGATTTCTAGCCAGGTCCCAGGTGATGCTGGCGGCTGGGTCCAGGGGACAGCCCCACACTGGGCTTCCTGACCTGGGGGAGCAAAGTGGAACACCTGGAGCCAACTAGAGGCCTCGTGGCACCAGCACTGGCACATGGGGTAATCCCCGGTCCACAGGAGCCTCACTCTGTGACTGCTGACACGTGGCGCGTCCTCACTGACTGTGCACGGTGCATAAATACAGAAGGAAAGCCCGTCCACACCCGCAATGCTCCCCTCAACTTACGATCACCGGCCGCAGCATAGAGATGAAGGTGCAGAAGCGGCCCCGTTCTTCAATCAGAGCCTTGCGGACTGCCTGCTTCTCTGTCTCCTCCAACAAGAGATACTTATCGTTGACATCCTGCAGAGCACTGTCCAGCTGGGGCTGGATGTCACCTCTCCCTGCAAACAGAGCAGATCCCCGTGCGCCTTGCTGAGAGGCCGCTCCCAGAACAAATACTCCTCCCCCTGGGTCCATGGAGAGTGGAAACCAGCACTTCCCAGGATATAAGAAGGGGGACTTACTTATAATTGCAAAAGATTTACAGCGGCTGTTTTCCTAAGCCCTACTCCAATTCCAAGGCCTGAGCGGCACGTTTGGTTTATTCAAGACGAGCGGACTTGTGGGGGGTCATCCCGGCCTGCCTTCTGCAATGCACAGCCCCCCACGGCCGGCCGCACAGTCTGAGGACACACAGCTGGAGCGACTCTCCTTCCCAAGCACCCTGATGAGCTCGAGGTGGGCGAATGTGGTGGGGCTGTGGGTGTTTACCAGACGGCACAGGATGGCTTTGTGGGGTCAACCTCAACGGAGCCTCTGTTTGGGCAGAATTTTCTGTCCCTGAAGCCAAAGGAGGCTAGTGTCCTCTCTCTGGCTCTGGGGACCCCAGAAATCCTCGACAGTCTGAATCCTTGAAACCCCTGGTAGAAGGTCCTGAGGGCTCTTCCTACAGAGCAATCCCAGCAACAAAAGGGTCTGCAGTGAGACATGTGCCAGTGACAGCTGCCGGCATCCACACCAGGCTCGGCCTGTGTCCTGCACTCAGCTGGCCACACCCACGGACCCCAGTGAGGCGGAGAGGCAACCATTCCCACACTTTCACGTGGGTCTTGACTTTTCAAGCAACTCCAGGTACAAACAGGAAACTGTTCTTCTCAATAAAGTTTTATTAGAAACAGCCACACCCATTTGTTCACATGCAGTCTGCAGCTGCCCTGCGCACCATGCAGAATGGTGTAGCTCAGCCTCTGTGGCTGAGGCTGAGAAAACCTGACCTCTTGCAGAGCAAGTCTGCTACACTAGAAGGTGCACCTGGGTGAAAAGGCACCCTTGTCCAAGGGAGCAGCCACCTCCCATCTCATCGGTGGGTAGGGACACAGGGTGACATCCAGAGACCCGCTCCTGCAGTTCCACAACAGCTCCTCACAGCGATTCTCCGTGTCCCCCAAACCCAGAACTCCTCAGCTCCTTCAGCAGCATGCTGTCTTGTCCTGGAGATTCCAGGACAATACCGAGTACTGAAAATACTCAATACACACATTCAATAGTGTTAAACACAGAATGTGAGAGCCAAGGGGGTTTCAGGTGGCACATGCCAGCCTGTTCATACCAGCGGGGTCGAGCCCTACAGCAGTCAGAGTTGGTCCAAGGTCACCAAGGAAAAGGTGCCCTGGCCCCGGCACTCCACCTGTACCCTCAGCCGACACCTCGAAGCCAGTGCACAAGCCCCCACCTTTCAGGAGGAGGCTGGATGGACCCGATCCAGCTGAGCTTTCGGGAAAGCTCTGTGCAAGACATTCAATGTAAAGCTCCACTGCATGTGAAGAGCAGGTCAGGGAAAACCACCTTGGAGACAGCAATATATTCCATACTTTCTCTCCTCAGCTGAGAAAAAGGCTTAATTAGGGAAAAGACGCAGTCAGGCTTGAAGAACAACCCCATAGAAAAGGCCGGATTTCATAATGAAAGTCACTTCTCCAGCAGGGAACAAGCCCTAAGTTAACATGCAACAGGAAAATTACAGATCGTCAAAGATGAGCCCTGAGCATTCCTTAAAGATGACACACCCCACAGATCCACTTGCGGGTGTACATGTCACTGCCCAGTTCAAGGGAGTGCAAACATACGACATGTACAATCTGCAGTGCCGAAGGCCACGGGGATTTTATCCAGCAGGCCACCTTTTATCTCAGTGCACCTTCCCAGCCTCCGGATACACTAAAGGACCTAAGGAAGCAGTCCTCATCCCTCCCCGGGGCCCCTGAGCCGCTGGCCCTGAGTCCTCAGTGAACAAAACCTTTATATCCTCAGGTTTTCCAGGAGCAAGCGTTCCTTCAGACACCTGGGCCTAAGCTCAGGGAAGGGGGGCACCAACACCCGGAAAGCGTGGAGCCCCCTCTCCACCCTGAAATGCGGGCTGTGCAAGTGAAGCCACACACCCTACACATCTCACATGTCTGGTGGTTTCGAAGCTCCAGAAGGCTGTAGACCTTCTTTCACAGAAACCATCAAGACATTGTGGCCAACACAGCCCCGCTGGAGAGGGCGTGTGGCTTGGGCCAGGAGACCACTCTCCTGCGCTGCTGTAACACGGCGATGATACAGGCCATGAGCCAAGGCAGATGCTCACCGCCGGGGGGGGGCGGGGTCGAAAGGCACACTTTCTGACCAAACCAGCTTGGACATGCTTGATACTGTTGGGGTTCAGATCCAGATGTCCCCCAAATCCTCTGGTGTTCAGAAGTGGGGCTTCTGGAGGGCGACTGGACCATGGAGTGCTATGACCATCCTGAATGATCCTCAAGTGAAGCCGCACCCATGAGAATGCAGTCACTGGGGTGAACTGGGGGGTGGCTCCCCACTTCTCTCTGCACTTCCAGATGCAAGGATGTGAGCAGCTTTCTTCCGTCAGACGCCCACCGTGGTGCCCTGCATGGGAGCCGCCCACTGACCCCAGGACTGCTGCAGAGACAAGTCCCCGTATAGAGTAACAGGCTGCCGAGTAACCCGTCCACATTCCCCCACCTGCCCAGCACACCAGCTCCACACGCAGCTGCGATCCTGTC